>PRKT01000285.1:578146-598128 GCA_003671525.1 Saccostrea glomerata
TAAACATTTCAAAGCATTTCGTTGGAAAACAAAAGAGATATTGAGATTTTTGTTTCAGCCAATCAGAGCAAAGCGCACGTGCATGCGCGTGAGTTCGTGCTAATTTGACAGTGTCATATTATTAACACTATTTATATATCCTTATGTAATGAGTTTCAAAGTATTTCATCAAAAAATGTAAAAGTTATAGCTATATTAAGTATATCAGTCAATTCACTCATTTCACGCGCACGCACGTGCAGGCGTATGCGCGCAAAATGACCTTCGTTCCGCACACCTACACTACACACCTACTAACCCTAAAAAGGTTTTAGCTCAGTTGGGTAAACAGTTTCTGAGAACACTCGCGGACAAAAAAGTACCGGAGAACAAATAAGAAAAAAAATAATAATAATAATAATAAGAAACCGAGTAAAAACAATATGTTCCCAAACTCCGTTTGGGGAACATAATAATAAGAAACCGAGTAAAAACAATATGTTCCCAAACTCCGTTTGGGGAACATAATAAAGCATTGAAAGAAACTGAATGATGTTTATGGAAGTATGACGTCAGAAATACATTAAGCCTTGATGGTACTAGTATCACGTGGTCATTTTGGTCAGTGACGTCTATCGAAAAGTATGGAAATGCAAGAAGAAAGTAACAATGGTAATGAATTTTCCATATAATTTCAATGTTTCCTAAAGCTTGTCACAAAGGTCTATAATCCCCGAATTCCCTATATTTTTCCCGAAGTCTACCCTGAAAATCAGACCCTTATCTCAAACAACGAGATTTTACGAGAGATAACTTGTAAGACTCTCACTAAGCTCTGAATCTGCTTGCACTTGGATCAAATGCACCAGAACAAAAAAAAAATCCACTAACCATACATATCCACGATATAATAATGATGAAACAAGAGACCAATAATCTCTGATGAAACATAACAAAAAGGTTGTATCAGAAAAAATGGAAGTAACTCTTAGAAGAGCTAGAAATTGCTTAAATTACGAATTTTAATAATATATTACGATTATTCGTATTGGACTGGACTGTTGATACTAACACAAGGTTTTTCATATCGATTTTATGTGTTTAATTTCTTTGTGTTTCATTGGTGATAATTAAACTTTTGATAGATCTGTGGCAAACTTACAAACTCTTAATTTTAAACTTTGATGGTGCTTATTTTTCCTTACCTGGAATCAACGAGTTTATTTCAATACTTACACCATTTAATAACTGTTCGATAATAATACTAAATAAATTACTTCAAGTCACACTATAACACAATTCCTCTTTTAAAAGTGTTCATATTATTTGAAATATTTTGCACCTGTTATTCTTTTCTACATTTAAAGATTGTTCTGTCCCTCCATATAAAGAAGAGGTCTGGAAAACAATATTCTGTGCTAAAAATAGACCACGTGCTGCTATCAATGTATTTGCTTCGGATGCTGAAAATTACCTACTTTTTCTGGTTGAGTGAACAGGTTAAAGTTTTCATCAAGAGATGAAAATTCTCAAATTTGCTTCAGATGCTGGATTTTGATTACATTTTCATGAAGAAGAACTAGTTTAAATTTTTTATGTAGGTCTATTTAAAAGTATCAGATCAAAATTGCTTGAATATTTTAAATTTTGGAATGTACACTTTTTGTTGATTAATTGAGTGACTTTGCCTTACTTAAAGACAACATTCGTTGAGGTGAGCTCTGAAATCTCTGATTACCTATGTTACAATATTACAGAAGATAAACCTTTTGTAAGCCATAGAGATTGGCCATCTTTCTAATACACACGGTGATGCCCGTTTTGTTAACCAGTGTATAACAGTAGTTTACGTTATACATTTTACAATATTACAGAAGATTTTGACTGGGAGGAGGAGCATGAGAAACTGTCGGAGGTGATAGAGGTCGGAGACAAAATTCTCTACGGACGACCAGCGCGGGATTTTGGGTACAAGACCTACGCCAGTCAGGAGGTAAATCTTCAATGTCACGGAACTTAGTGCAAAGTTAGTCCAAAGACCTGGGATCAGGAGAATTTTACCGTCTTGGTATCCATAAGGACATAATCTCCAGTTGTTTTGTGTGGGGAAAGAACCCCAGATCCCCTTCTACTTATGTATAATGTTTATACTGTAACCTTAGAACTATTTTAATTGTTAGGGACAACCTGGTAAGGTATTTCAAAGAAAGATCATTTCACATGTATTAAGTGTTTCACAGTTTGTAAAGGATGTTAAGAAGGTCAATTCCAATGGAAATTGCACAAAACTCTCAAGATTAAAAAAATGAAACATCTTAATATCCAATATGGTCTGTGAATTATGTCTTAGCATGCAGTTTCTAGACATTTGTTTCTAATTTTTTTAGGCCCTTGGCATCTGAATCTTGGTAATTGTCAAACAATAATCTTACATTTTCTTAATATAAAAGGTGAAAAGGGCACCTTGCTCTACATGCATGCATTGTACCACTCTGTACATTGTAATATTTTCTATAAACAGGAATACATGGAGCAGAGCATCAGTCAGTTGGTTGTAGAAGATGAGGAGAGAGATGACCCAGCGATCGTCAACGTCAGCAAAAACAGACCTATACCCAAGGTTAGAGAGACCTATTGTCCTGATTACTGAGTTCTTTTGCATTTTCGGTTGTCCATAAGACCTGGGGAGCAGGGAATTTCCAGCCTATAGTTGTGTAATTTGATGGTCATTGTCGTCGTCGTTGTAAACTTTTCACATTTTCATCTTCTTCTCAAGAACCACTTGGCCAATTTCAACTAAACTTGCTACAAAGTATCCTTTGATAAAGGGATTAAAGTTTTTTTCAAATGAAGGGTCACACCCCTTTCATAGGGGAGATAATTATGAATTAAAGAAAAATTAATGGTATTTAAAAAAAAATTCTTCTCAAGAACCACTGGGCCAGGAAAGATGAAACTCATGTGGAAGCATTGTCAAGTAGTGTAGATTCAAGTTTGTCCAAATCATGACCCCCGGGGCAAAGGTGGGGCCAATATGGTCGATCAAAGTTTTACATAGGAATGTATTGGAAAAATCTTTAAAAATCTTCTTCTCAAGAACCACTAGGCCAGGAAAGATGAAATTCATGTTGAATCATCCTCAGGTAGTGTAGATTCAAATTTGCTCAATTCCCGGGGGCTAGGGTGGGGCCATAAGGCTTAGAAAAAAATATGTTTGTTTCCGCTTTCCCGCCCGACCCTAATTTATAGTGCTGACCCTAAATATTTTTTTTAATGCTTTTGTCCTATGATGTGCAAGATTTCAACCAGGGAATAATAACCTTCAACTTTGCAAGCTTTTCAAGACGTTTTCAAAGAAGTTTGGTTCACCTTTCTTTTATAAGTTAAGTCACAGTAATGCTTGAAAACAACATTTTTTATGTCTTTAATGTTACTTCTATGCACGTTTTGATTAAAAAAGCAAAAAAAAAAAAAAAAAAAAAAAAATAATTCAAAAAAAAAAAAAATGCCGACCTACCTACCCTATATTTTTTCAGCCTGAAAACGGAAACAAACATATTGTTTTTCTGGACATTAAGTCCGATCAAATTTTTTCTTAGTGAAAATCTTTAAAAATCTTCTCAAGAACCATTGAGACAGGAAAGCTGAAACTAGTCATGTGAAATTATCCTCAGGTAGTGCAGATTCAAGTTTGTTCAAATCAAGACCCCAAGGACTAGGGTGGGGCCAAAATGGCCGACCGAAGTTTTACATACTAGGAATATATGCGAAAAATCTTCTTCTCAAGAACCATTGAGACAGGAATGCTGAAACTGATGTGAAATTATTCTCAGGTAGTGTAGATTCAAGTTTGTTCAAATCATGACCTCCAGGGCTAGGGTGGGACCAAATTGGCAGACGAAAGTTTTACATAGGAATACTCGGAATATATAGGGAATTTTTTAAAAATCTTCCTTTCAAGTACTTCAAAGCCATGATTAGTGATATATATATGGAATCATCCTCAGGTAGTCTAGATTCTAGTCTGTTCAAATCAAGATCTGTAGGGGTTTAGATTCAAGCCCCTGCCGCTAACCCCTACCCCTAAACTTTGAGTTCTGATCTGATGTTTGCTTTTCTTAGCCGATGTGCCCGGGTGAGCACTGTGGCCCCTGGGCTTCTTGTTTCTTGGTGTGGCAGTGCCTGAAAAACTGAAAATTTTGAAATATAGGTGTATTACAACAGAAATTTATTTTTCAGAAATGTCAGATTCTAGACGATTTGTTTGGACCAGCTTCACCCCCTGCTCTCCTGGACGCAGAACACTTGGTCAGTAAATACTCCAGAGTATCCCATTGTACATGTTCCAAACTAATATAGCTATGTATTTTTAGATCACCCCTATAAGTCTAGGATACCTCACCTTACGTCATTCCCTTGTTATTGTTTTATGATTGACAATGATGTGACTTTAAGTCCTACCCAGACAGAAATAAATTGTTTGTTTATTGTTTAATAAATGGAGATACAGTTGAACTTCAGTATCTTGAACTCAGATATCTTGAATACCATGGGTATGTCGAAGTGTATTTGGAAGTTTTTCTTAAGTCCCATCAGGTTTGAGGTAAAGAAGTTTGACTGTATGTGAATTACCAAAATATCTATTGGGTTCAAAGTTTGCCTTTTAATAGATAACTATCAGCAAGTTGATCTTTGTAATCTTTGTTACTCAAGGACATCAAGCAGTCAAGGGTCAAGGGTTCTGGTGTTGGTGGGGGAGGGGTCTCTAGTGAAAATATATGAATTCTTTGAAAATCTCCGTCTCTGCTCCTAGGTATTAAATAAACTAACTAAGTGCATAGTTATGATGAGAAAGAGTGCTTCAACCAAAATTGTGATTATTATGGCCCCAGGGTCAAGGGTTCTGATATGGGGGGGGGGGGCTCTATTGATTATATAGTGATAATACATGAATTCTTTAAAAATCTTCTTCTCTGCCCCTAGGTATTAAATAAACTAACTCAGTGCATAGTTATGATGAGCAAGAGTGCCTCAACCAAAATTGTGAATTTTATGGTCTCAGGGTCAGGGGTTCTGGTGTAAGGGTGGGGGTCTATAGATTATATAGTAAAAAGGCATGAATTCTTTGAAAATCTTCTTCTCTGCTCCTAGGTATTAAATAAACTAACCAAGTGCATAGTTATGATGAGCAAGAGTGCTTTTACCAAAATTGTGAATTTTATGGTCCCAGGGTCAGGGGTACTGGTGTTAGGGCAGGGCTCTATGGATTATATAGTGAAAATACATTAAATCTCTGAAAATTTTCTTCTCTGTCTCTGGGTATGAAGCAGATAAACTACCTATATAGTTATGATGAGCAAGGGCCCTAATCTTGCAGAATTGTTAATTTCAAGGCCCCAGGGTCAGGGATGGGGGTGGAAATCTGCTCCTTTGTATATTTTTAAAACATTTATTTATCTTTTGATAGGCAATTTTAAGGGTGCCTTTTTAAAATTTGTGCAATGTGTGGACATAGGGTCAGGAGTTTAAGTCACATTGGTAGGGGCACTACTGATTAGTTGGAATGCATTTTTGTTCCCATACCCTGCATATGGGTATTCAGTAACCAAGCTAAGCAACTGATAAGTGTATAGTTGTGATGATCAATGGCGCCTCTTTCAAAATTGTGAATGCCATAGCATCTGGCTTAAATTTGAATTAAATTCAATAACTGGAAAGTTGTTGCATAATGCTCAGGCTCAGGCCGGTGGGCCTTTTGTTTTCTGAAGAAATTCCCAGGTATGTAAGGTTTTCTTTTGTTCTTCTAGGTATCTCCCTCCAGTAGGAATATCTTGGGTTCCCCGGTGAAGGAGACACATATGCCCCCAACAGTCAACAATCTCCAGACTCTATTTGAGTTTGCCAAAGCAGCTTCAAGTTCAACACACACAAAGGTTAGATAAAATACATATATATCATAACTATGATGGGCAAAAGAAGAAAATATTTGTTTTGCTTTTCAGTGAGAAACAAAAACAACATTATTTACCTTCCACAAAGTCATTAAAATAATCTTAATATATAGAATACTGTATACAGGGTTATTTTCGCCCCGTGTTATTTTCGCCCTTTTGTGCTTGCGGACAATTTAGCCCTGTTTTAAATTCGCCCAGTCACAGTTCTGTTTAAGAAAGTATGCTGTGTAATTTGAGTACGCCCCGTTTTAAATTCGCCCAATCGAGAAGAGGGCGAAAGGGGCGAAAATAAAACGGGGGCGAAAATTTCCCTGTATACAGTATATGGAATTATTCATGGCTTGAATACAGGAATATGATAAATATTATAATTATCTTATACAATCACTCCTCTGGGATAAAATCTAAAATTGACATACACTTGAATTTATCTGTTAAATAAATATGAAATATGGAGGAAAGAAAAATAGAATTGTATATATTAGATAACTGCCATTATCTTCGATAACTGCTATAGACATATTTCATGTATATGACATTTATTGTACACAAGGCCAGACAGGTATTTTGTCCTCTATTCATACACTGCTGATAACAGATAATAACTTGTTTGAAATTATATCCTTTTTGAATTACACAATTAGCATGATTCAACAGCTGCATGTTACTTTCCTTGATGATGGAAAAAAATCTTTCATAAACATTTCTTGTGAGATGAATAAACACTCTGTTTATGATTACATGTATTTGATTTTCTTCACTTTACCAGTGCTATACTCAGTCACAAAGAGGTTGTCTCTGGTGTCTACACATACACCCACTGGACCCAGTAGATCACAGTTATCAATGTAACGGAGGAACTGTCCGTCCTGATCTAGGATGTGGATACAGTTGTTGTAATAGTCTGCTGTCAGGATCTGACTCTGGCTGTCTGTTGTGATGCCGACTGGATCAAATGATACCTTTTCTGTAGAGGGATGACCAGTGTATCTAAATCGAAGTTTTCCTGCCTGATTAACCACTACTACTGCACTGGCTCCACTGTCAGCCACACAAATATCCAGGTTCCTGTTCTCACTGATGTATTTACTGTTGGTTCCAGATGAATACAGAGGTTTACCTTCACTGTCAAACTGAATGGTTTGTTTCTCTTTGGAGCCAGAGTGGCGGACAACTTTTGATCGTTTATATTCATCATTGACCATGGTAACCAGGAGATCACCAGAGGAGGTACTACAGACATTGTAAGGTTCCCACCCCCGTAGTCTGATCACTTCCTTTATCTTTTTATTCTTCACCATGTTTACAGTTCTTGTATCAGGGTCAGTATAAACTAGATCTCCACTCCTTGTCACTGCTATGTCACGTGGTATTTTCCCAGACTTAGTTTGGATTGACTTCAATAGTTTCCCTTGGAGGTTGTAGAGTTTCATGACTTTGTCTAATCCATGTGTCCAGATTTCTTCATCACTGAGACAGGTAACCTTGTATAGATCCTCATCCCCAGTATCTATGGTGGTGATGAGCTCTGGTTCATTAAGCTGTTGTTTGACTGGAGGACAGGATACAGCTTCTGGTTCCATTTGAGGATAGAATACAGCTTGTGGTATACTCATCTCATTACTATGATCTGGTTTCTTCATTGTGTAGCCATTTTCGTCTGTTGTAATGGATAATGATGATAAAGAACCAAATATTTGAGAACATTGATCTTGATTATTATTTCCAGTAAACTCAGGAAACTCTACTATCAGTTTGGATGGAAGTTTGCTGAATTTTTCTGATTTTATTTCATAGGAAAGCGATTTAGTAATTTCTTTTGATTGTAATATGTCTTCAGTTTCTGATATAGACTGTTTGATATCATCAACAAGTTTCTTTATATCATTGAGATGTTTATTTAGGGCATCTCTGTGTTCGTTTTTCATCTTGTTGATTTCTTCTTTGTTTTTCTCTATAACTTTGTCAATTTCTTTGAGCCATTCTTCTCCATGTTTTGTGACCTCTGATGTAAGTTTCTCATATTTTCCATCTATTTCGCCTAGCTGGGTTTCTATGTCAGTAACAATTTCTTCAACTTTTGAGTAAACTTTTTCTTTCAGTCTTTTTCTTTCCTTTTCAATGCTCTCTTTCTTAGAGTTCATAAGATCCTCAAGACTTTTGAAATGATGTCTCTTATGTGTACTAGATGTAACACATTTTGGACACACTGGAATGTTACAATCTTCACAGAGCATTTCACAGTTCTCTTCAGAATGGGTTTGGCATTGAGGGTACACAAGTTTGGATCTTCTCAAAGCAAGAGGCACCACATCATGCTTCTTAGAGACATCAGAGATGTGTTTCACCACACAATCCTTACACAGGTTCATGGGACAAAAGTTACAGTACATTTGTACAACTTTATCTTTGCATAAGTCACATCTAACGATGTCCTGGGCACAATATCTTGGGTCCATAGTGTCAGTTGGGGTTTCAATTTAATTTTTCTTTATGTCTGAAAATTTAGATAAAAATAATGATTTGTCTTCAAAGTTTGTTAGTTTATAAAGGAATAAAAGAAAGAAAGAAAATATGTACATAAATCTTACCCCGTCAAACTGTGGTGCACTTCTCAGTGGGAGGAATAAACCTGTTTAATATCCTATCAGCCAAATAGATAAAGAGACACCAATAGTCCAGTGTATTATCCTTTATATTGACATGTATTTAATCATTTGATACAGTGTGTACTTTGTTCTTATGTTAACATGTAGGTCAATTTTGAATTGATAAAATCATCCCCATTTTTAGCCCCTGAGCTTCAAAGTTCAAACAAAGTTCTAAATATCAAAAAAAAAAAAAACCCAAAGATTTAACACACAAACAAGACAAACACCTTCTTCTGATGGAAAGGGGGGAGGGTAAAATAATTTACATGAACTGAAAAATACATTGCCTAGTTCGGGCCTCTTTGTGTGTTGATTTTTTTCAATGATGTATTTTTCATTTTTTATGAGGGTTTATTAAAAATTTCATCTTTCGGTTGATTTAAAGAGGTATCTACAGTCTAGGTGACTGTATCTACTAGGTGACTGTACAGAAAAAGCTATAAATGTACTTTGTATTTTAGATTTTTTTTTCATTAGTATCTTTCCAATTGATGAATATACCTTGTATTTTTTCCCCCTTAGGGTGCCCCAGTAGTGTCCACCCCAGGAAGAACATTGGAAGAGCTTGAGCAGCAGTTACTCCCAGGGTCAAAAGGTCACGCAATGACAGCGGAGGATTTGGAGCGACAACTTCGTGGGGAGGACCAGAAAGTTCCCCCTTCCTCTGACCCCAGACTCCAACACCCACCTCCTGGGTTCCTGCCAGGATCACCGGGCCCCCGAAACGAGACCCCACAGGTTTGTAGGCAGGGGAGGTAAACTAAACTGACTAAGTTAAAACTCTTAACTGTTCAGGTGCAAAATGATGATTGTATCAGCATGATCAGACAATATTAAAAATACGCTTGAAAAATACTTTTGCTAGAACAATACTTTTTGATATAAATTATGTACTACCAATGATAATTGTGTTTTACAGTGTATGTAGCAAGAAATGTTAAAGAAGACATCTTGTTTTTCAGCGCATACCACCAGGGTATAGTCCATATCTTCCAATGATGGATGGGAGGCGTTCACCGATGGGACAGGGGCCCTTTCCACCGAGGGGTGGGGACGGTCCTCTTGGAGCCACACCCCCAGGCCCTATCCCACCTCACCTGCTTAACGGTAGGCAGTCCCCTCTTGAGACTGCCCCTGCCACCCCCCAGAATCATAGGTCCACCCCTGTCATGTTGCATAGGCTTTCTCCTTTATCTGCTTCAGGTTTGCATGTATAGAGTATGCCTTGTGGTCATTTATTTTACCTAGTTGTATTTGATATCAGGAATTGAGAATACTTGCGTTTGAACTACAAATTAAGCAGATTGCAATATAAATGATTCGTATTGTTGATGTATTTCAGCATCCTCAGGTAGGGTTTCCCCACTCTCGGTTATTTTGAGGGGGTCACCCTCACCCCCACCTGTCACCCCACAGGTCTCATTGTTGTCTGCCTATGCCCGTGGGGCACTGCAAAGCATTATGGGTAGGATTTCAAAATGTGTTGGAGAAATTTGAGAGGGATAGTTCTGCATGCTATTTAGGGTTGTGGTTAACCATTTACATCCTTGGGCCCATGTGGGCCCCTTACTTTTCAAAGTTTAGGGGCCCACTATGTGTTTTCCGCGCCCACATACCTCATCAACAAATTATTTGAAAATGTTGCTTTTCTAAGCCGCCACAGTATTGGTTTCACAAGGGCTTACGTCTATGTCACGCAAGTGTTTGTATTGTATACAAATGTAATAGTTTGCATATGGCACCAAAAGTAATGGTTAGCGTAGTGTTTGTTATGAAAAAAAGGAAATGGATTATAAAAATACAAACAAAGTACAGTCATGTTCTGGGAACAAGATGCTTGCCATGTGGGTGATCAAATTTTGATTTCTTTATCACCCAATTGAAATTTTAATCGCATTGGCAAGTGGGCTAGTGGTTAACCACAACCCTCCTATTTGACATATTAAATTAGATCAGGGTTCTCCATCATTTGAGATTTTACTATGTTG
The DNA here is from genome assembly GCA_003671525.1 of Saccostrea glomerata. Lineage (NCBI taxonomy): Eukaryota > Metazoa > Mollusca > Bivalvia > Ostreida > Ostreidae > Saccostrea > Saccostrea glomerata. Next base: position 588,719 of record PRKT01000285.1, read on the forward strand.
CAGAGTTTATGCGGACAAATTTGCAACGTAATCACAATTCATTATAATTACAAAAGATTACAAGCACACATTATTTAAAAGTCGCTAATTCGTTACACAAATAGTATGGTTGTACATATTGAAAAAAGGATAAAAGTTCTGAAAAGCAGAGGAAATTCTGACCGATAGTCAAACTACTTAACATTTTTGAAAGTAGATTTAATTTGCCTTGTTTATTTATCTGGTTTCTTGATCAAGTTACCGCATTACAAAAAAGGAACCTCAGAACAGTAAAATATCTTAAAGAGTGTTTTGAACATGCTGAAATTTCAAAATTTTCAGCAATTTATTTACATCAATTAAATGAATTCAGTACGATATTATGAGTGACTTACAATGCTTACATAATTCTAGAGCCGTGGCCCTATAGGAAAGACATATTTAAATATCTTTCACCAATACTCTGTAATACAATGTATTTCATTGCAACTACTAATTAACCAGTACATTAAATTGTGAAAACAATTTATTTGTCTTTGTTCCGTCATGTGTCAAGTTCGGCCAGAGTCTAGGAGATGATTGTTTACTCAAGGTGAAGCCCTAGTAATTAAGTGCTATAACTTTTTGAAGTGAAAGTCGGTAGAATTGTTTGATTAAAGTTTCAGTCAGAGAGAATTTGTGTGTTTAGATTTTCTAATTATCACAACTCTTACTGTGTCAGTAAAAATTTTTCTGTGTCGCATGCATGATTTTTGAATCGTTACTGTGTCGGAGAAAATTTTACTGTGTTGGGAGCAACACAGTAAAATAGCTCATGGAGAACTCTGTTACATTATTTTGAATTATGAAATGATTCAGCTATAATTACCATGTTGTTTACAATTCCATTTTCCCCTTGAATTTTGCATGTTTGTAATGTTTAACTAAAGCTGAAAGGGACATGGACTCTGTTTCAATTGACTATTTTAAAACCAATTTTAAAGTTTACAATTCCTATTAACTAAATGCAATTCTTATGATCAGCAAAAATTTGAACATCATTTGTTAAAACTTAAAATTCATCATGGCACAGGCCCTTTTTACATAACAAAGGTATGGAGATTTAAATCTGTCTTGTAGCTCATCATCTGAAATTCAAATTTTTTATGATCATTAGAAATATCTTGGTAGATTTTTGTAACTGTTCAGAAATGGAAAAAATAAACTAAAAAATTAAGCTGATACTGTGTCTATGTCCCTTTAAGTCTGTTTCTGAAGTAACATTCAAATGATAGATATTGAGAAAAAATGATACCAACATTTACACAAAATGAAAACAGTTGTTATGGATTCAAAATTGTGGATTGCTTGGTTTGAAATATAACCATAATTCCTATTCTTCAAGGTTTTATTGGGTTAGTTGTCTTTTACTTCTGCAATCAGTGTCACATATTCTACTTTGATTTTTCAACTTTGCATGTATTTGACTTTAAAGATAGTTTGCTTCAAAAATGCGATTTTAATTTATTAAGCTGTTTTCTGGCAAAGCATGTTGAAATCCATTTTAATTTCAAACTTAACCTGTTGCAACATGGTTTAACATGCCCCTTACTTTACTGACTTTCAAAGATTAACACAATTTTCTCACCAAAAAGAAAAGAAAAAAAAATTTCATAATTTAAAAAAAAAAATGGTTTTACTGGTATTCTGAAAATTTTGATCATATTAAAAACATAAGATGAGATAAGAAAATATCTGTAAAGGTAAAATATATTGTGAATCATTCAAGTCAATTCATCTTTTATCACATATAATCTAATTGTATCTTCGCTTATAATCCATTCACTAGTATCAACACTCAGTTCATCTTTTGTTATGTAGGGAGCCGTATGCCCAGTGCCCCCATTGGTATCCCCCGCCAGCTACTGAGGGGCCCTCCTCCACAGAGTCCATACAACAGCCCCGGTCCACGACAAAGTCCACACGGCGGTCACTTTGGTCCCCACCCCGGCAGTCCATACGGCCCGCCCCCCACAGGGTCCTACCCTCCCCCTCACAACAGCCCAGGGGGTCCAAGGTAAGCTTAAATTTTTGTATCATTCTTTTAATAAATTTACTAGAAGACTTGTGTGTGTTAGGGGAAGTTTAAGAAATATATTAATTGTTCTTTCTACATCACCTTTTCTTGTCTAAGTGCTATCTACAGTGGACCTTTATATATCTGGATGCTTCAGTATCCGGACGATTTTTCAATGGAATAGAATTTTTAAAAGTTATTTTGTCTTGTTTAACTTGTCTGACCATAATTGACAAGGAACCAAAGTGTCCGGATAAATGAGGTTCCACTGTAACAATTATTTAACATCTTGCTCAGTGCTCCAAGTTGCGACTAAAATGGTTGCATTTGCGACTAAAAAATTGATTTTGCGACTAGAAATAAAAACATGCTCTCATTTTTGCAACTGAGAAAATTTGGGCTGGAAACGTCCATTTTAAAGATGGGGATCGAGATTTCATTTGTTAAGATTCTCTATCAAGAAAATGTTTGAAGACATATACCAGGGTACTTAAATAATCTTTAAGAAGCAACGCATGGACTTGGATCACATAATGTTATGGCAGCATGCTGTACAAAGTTTGATAGAACCAGAGATGTGTATAAATAATGTTCCTGATAGAATGGCATCTAAACTCCATAAGCTTTCTAGTATCTGAACAGGTTATTGAGGCATTTGGCCAATTGCTTGCAAATCACAATGAATCATGCTAATAAAGAGTGTTTTGGTGGCATTTATAATTACTGTGTAATGGGAGTAAGTAAACATGACAAACAGGAGGCAAAGTCCTGTCTCAACAGCTGTCATTCTTCATTTGAACAACTTTTATTTATGTGATCAGATAACTTGTATATTCAAACAAGTTTATCCAAACGCTTTGGTTCCTAGTCAATTTGTCCGGATATGTGAAGTGTCTAGATACCTGAATCACCAGTTAAACAAGACTATAAAATTTTGAAATTTCGTCCCAACAAAAAGTCGTCCGGATACTGAAACATCCGGATATCTGAGGGTCCATTGTTTATACATGTATAAATGACTTGTAACTTCATGAATATTGATATTTTGTAGACCACCACACCCACTGGGTCATTCAGATCCCAGAAGAGGTCGCGGGAGGGGATTCTTCAGGGGACAGTAAGTACAGTGTTAATGTATAAAAAAGGTTGCAATATTTTAAAAATATTTTTTTTTTAAATGAATCATTGTTAATTTTCATTTCTTTTGTAGTAACCGTGGAAACTACAGCAATACTGACCACAGAGAGGGTTATTCAGAAGGTCATGACCCCACCAGGTATGATCAAGGTCATCACCCTGACAACCGTGAACACCGCCGAGATTACCACGACAACCGGCGGGAACAGGATCGCCGCAGGTACTACCACTACAATCCAGAGGAAGACAGGAAGAGATCGGTGGATGCTTACGCTGGATTGATGACTCAAAAAGAAAAAGACTGGATTATCAAAATCCAGCTGATCCAACTCCAAACAGAAAATCTATATCTGGATGACTTCTACTACACGGTTAATATCATATTAAATTAATTACAGTTCAAAATAACTATACCATTTCATTGAAAATTATCTTAATATACTAATGTATGAATTACAGTACAAACTTTCTAAACTGACATCTCTGTATAACTCTATGAATTCTGACTTTTATTCTTATTCCATGATTTGACACGTCTGTCTCATGATCTTACATCCTAATTATCATACCACACACAAAACTTTTTTTTTTCATAAGTTGTGATTAATATATTTGGTTTACTCAAGCTTTGGTGTGAAGTTATTATCAGTAATATTAGTATAATCAAGTATCTGACTTAATGGCACCCTTTTTTGTTGTAGACTTACTCTCTGAAGAAGAAAGCGGAGGAGCGACTTAAGAGACAACAGAATGGAGTGATGGATGACAAAGATCAGGAACTAAACCTTATCATCCCAGCCATGGCCAAACTAGAGACAAAGCCGTACAGACCAGGTAATAGAAACCAAGCCATACAGACCAGGTAATTAAACCTTATCATCCCAGCCATGGCCAAACTAGAGACCAAGCCATACAGACCAGGTAACTAGAGACCAAGCCATACAGACCAGGTAATTAAACCTTATCATCCCAGCCATGGCCAAACTAGAGACAAAGCCATACAGACCAGGTAACTAGAGACAAAGCCATACAGACCAGGTACACTGAAACATAGCCCAGATGCTCTGGATCTCAACTGGATTTAAGATTTATTTTGAGATAATTAGTTATTCAGGACCTTGCTTGTTTAGGAAACAATACATTGCAATGAAGATGTTAGGCCAGATAACATTCAAATAAAGCTTTTATTTCCTATTTGATAACTTTTACATAGGCATGGTGTGCATTTCATGATTTTTAAGCACCTGATCGATAGATTAATTAAATTATTGTCAACTTTAAACTTTGCTATAACCCTGGAAACACAAGAGAAAGAGCCTTCATATTATATGCCTACTCCACTAATAATTAAGCTCTTTCAAATGATACCATGTTCATCCAATGACATTATGACCTTGAGTGTGACCTTTATGCTAACAAAAGCTTTTTCGAACCTAGGCCATAACTTTTGAACCTTAGGACTTCGTATTTAATATGCCCACTCCAGTAATTAATTTCTTTCACATGGCAGCAAGGTCAATGATTTTGTGACCTTGACAGTGACCTATAAACTAAAAAAAATGTTTGAACCTTTTTCATAACTTTTTAACCTTACGAAATAGAGATTTCATATTAGGTATGCATTCTCTACTAATAAAGTTCTGTAAAATGTCATCAAGGTCTAAGAACTTGTGATCTTGACTGTGACCTGTATGCTAAAAATATCTTTTTCTATCTTTGTTGCCACCGAGTGAAGTGTTTTAAAAACATTTTTGTTTTAATTTTCTTAGCTTTGGGGGTTCAAACAATATTTAAGTTGATTGCAAAGTAATATACTAGTATTGACATGTAGATGTTATCATTTACAGCTCAGTTTGAGGGGTCGTTGGGTAGACTTACCACCTCCAGTGTTCACTGTATTTACATGTTATCATTTACAGCTCAGTTTGAGGGGTCGTTGGGTAGACTTACCACCTCCAGTGTTCACAATCCCAGGCAGATCATTGACGTAAGAAGTGAAGGCAAACACCACACCGAGGACGGTGAACCAAAAAACGTCTCCAAAGAACTCAGACGAAGTCGACAGTTACTGATGGAAATAGAAAATGTACGTTATGATCATGTGGAGGGGGTAGTTATTTGTGTTTGAAAGAAAATTATTCAACTCTTAATTTTTTGATAAAGTCAAACTTAATTTTTAGTATGCATTTTAATTACTGGGTTTAGGAAGTATAAAAGATGCATTAAAAATTATTGTGATTGTCTACAATTATAAATACCTAGCTTTCATAAAATTTGACTTATACTTTTATTTTTGTCAGGGCTATAATTTACTGTTGGACGTGGACGACATAGAAAAGAAAATATTAGCTTTACCAGATGAAGCAAGGTAAATATATATTATATTTTTCCATATTACTGTTTGTCAACAAGTAATAAAAATTGCACAAATATACAATTATGTACATGAATGTGAAATTTGAGATATAAATTATAGGAAGCCATTATTTGAAGACAGGAAGAACATGTTGACAGATCTGTATAAATACCTGTTGTCTCCGGGGAATAACGAACACTTCTTATCCATTATGTCAATCCGCAAAGGGAGAAAACTAGTGGCCAGGGTCCTTCCACTCTTAGAAAAAGTAAGAGAAATAGTGCAAACCTCAAGCTTTGGCCAATGGGAATAACTTTTGCTTATGTCTCTAGGAAGAAAAAAATGATATTTGTTTATTTTGGTCTGTTATTGACATAGTGTAACAGAGCATTTGATTGGTTCCTTTTCAGACTCAGGCCGAAAGTCTGGTTCAATTACTGCTGAAAAACATGGCTTATCTGATCAAGAAAGATCAATGGGAAGAGGTCTGTTTTCTTTCTGTTCAAACTGATTATTTTAATTTATTACCATCAGAGATAAGCTAAAAGATTTGTGAAAATCTTATAAATGCTTTGTTAACTTTGATTTAAGTAAACATACATTGTAGAAAAAGACAGAATCAAAATTTGAAATTGAACCATCAATTTGAATTAAGGATTTTTAAAGTAAAGGAAACTCTTATCCAGCAATGTATGCCAATTTCTTATAATTTTTCACTTTAATTATGAATTATAATTTAATCACAAACAGGGCCTGATGTGTCTACATGATTCTGTTATCCGAGTGATTGACAACTGTGATCTCCAAAACCTCGTCAACTTTGCCATAGAGCTAAAAGAATCGGGACAAAACCAGTCAAAGACAGCTGCAGTGGCCATTCAAAACAAGGTTTGTACAAAAAAATCGGTCAAAGATAAATCCTATTCTTTATGTAGGATCCACAAATGATAGAATGTTACTATGCATTTGTGATGCTTAAAGATATAAATCTAGCATTAAGTGGCAATTTATCATTAGCAGTTGAGAATAACTATTAAATGCAGTGTCAACTATTATTAATGCAGTAATTTTTGGCATTAAACATTGCAGTTGCAAAACTAATGATATTTCTATCAAGTGGTGTTTAATTCAAAGTGGTTATTGTACAGAACAATATCTGTTCACAGTGACGTACACAGAGGTCATATAAAGTCAGTACACAAAGGTCATATAAAGGCAGTACACAAAGGTCATATAAAGTCAGTACACAAAGGTCATATAAAGTCAGTACACAAAGGTCATATATAGTCAGTACACAAAGGTCATATATAGTCAGTACACAAAGGTCATATATAGTCAGTACACAAAGGTCGTATATAGTCAGTACACAAAGGTCATATATAGTCAGTACACAAAGGTCATGTATAGTCAGTACACAAAGGTCGTATATAGTCCATACACAAAGGTCATATATAGTCAGTACACAAAGGTCATGTATAGTCAGTACACAAAGGTCATGCATAGTCAGTACACAAAGGTCATATATAGTCAGTACACAAAGGTCATATATATAGTCCATACACAAAGGTCATATATATAGTCCATACACAAAGGTCATATATTGTCAGTACACAAAGGTCATATATAGTCTGTACACAAAGGTCATATATAGTCAGTACACAAAGGTCATGTATAGTCAGTACACAAAGGTCATGTATAGTCAGTACACAGAGGTCATATATAGTCAGTACACAAAGGTCATGTAAAGTCAGTACACAAAGGTCATGTATAGTCAGTACACAAAGGTCATATATAGTCCGTACACAAAGGTCATATATAGTCCGTACACAAAGGTCTTATATAGTCAGTACACAAAGGTCATGTATATTCTGTACACAGTAATTTTATAGAAATCTTCATGAATATCACAAAATAATCTGGCACAACATTCAGTAGATGTATTGATAAAAGCTCAACGGTGAAATTGTTTATAAATGAGGACTTCGTACTACAGTCTCACCTTAAAATTTATGCCTGTTCAAACAGTTCAGTATGTTAAGTGTCCTGTTGACTAACCAACCTTGTTATATGTTTGTTTTACAGTTTGGGAGTTCCCTGGTTTGTAGTCTGTTACACAGGGGGGAGGTTCTCCACGCCAACACATCACCTCTGGACATCGACAACCAGCTGGAAACTCTATGGTCAGTCTGTCTGTCTAACTGTCTGTCTGTCTTTTTTACAAGGACAGAATCAAACTTGAACTGAACTTGTTGATGTTTTAAACGCTTGACAAAAGTATAAATATTGGTGATTGTAATTTCCCATTTGGGTTAATCAGTACTGTTTCTTTTATTTATTTATTTACATAAGTACATCAGTATTATTTATTATTACAGGTGTCAGTTTGTTCATGAGTTTGCCGGGATCCTAGCTGTGGTCCCTACAGAATCTCTGGTACACCCCAAACTGCATCACGCCTCAATCTTAGAACATTTTGACCGCCTTCTCAACAAAAAACTCATAGCGGTCATTGAAGATAAGGTCAAGCTGTTCACTGAACCAGAACGGGCCGCATGATGTCACGGTGTGATGACTTTGTAAATTCACCTGTGATTAATAAAAAGATTAGTGGTAACTAATTAAATAAGTATCAATCTGTGTGAACAATCGTGCCGGTGCATTTAACCAAGTCTAATCTGAAGCAATTTTTGTGTGAATTTGTGTTTGAAATGTTTGTTCTACAGACTTTCAAATAGAAAGAAAGTACACGTAAGAATGTTTCTTTTTCCTGAAATTTTGAGCTAAGAAGAATACAATATTTGTTTTATTATTATGAGAGTGAAATATAACTTTCAAAACTACTTTCAAAGATTACTGCCTGTAAATTTTGAATTAAGTTTTACAAAACTGTAAGATGTTTGAAATTTTAAAGTGCTGCATAAGGATTAAATTTGTTTCCCGATTAAATAAAACTGAGTTCCTGTATCACATGAGAACATGCATTAAGATGTTTATAATTATAATTTTAAATGGGAGAGTTTGGGAACCTACCAGTTAGCTTAATATATTTATTTAATGTTTTATGTAAGTTTGGGAATCATTTGATGATCCATATTTCCTCTGTTGTTTAGAACAGTTTGATCATGTATTGATTTTTTCCCCAGTTAAAATTAAGCCATCCACATATGTTGTAGTACATAACAATCATGATTATCATCTATCATCGAGCAAAATATTTCTAATACTATAAACTTTGTTCAGATTAGTGCTTGTTTTGCTTTCAATATGTAAATTCATGTGAGCACTATTACATTTAAGTACATAAGTACTGTCTAATTTCTTCTCATACAAAACATTTGTAAATTAGAATATGGTTGACATTTTTAACCATGCAGCTACATTTGGATCCTTTGCATGTATGGATTGTATCTAACCAGTCTATTAAATTAGTCATGTAATTTGTAATGAAATGGCTGTGATAAGGGAACTAGTTTAAGCTGGTGGACCCAGATTGAGTTAATAGTAACGAGATATACTGTAAAGTTTATAACTGTGACATGCTGTAAAGTTGTGTAGATACAGCATATAAGATATAAAGTTTGTAACTGTGAAATGCTGTAAAGTTGTGTAGTACAGTTTATCAGATATAAAGTTTATAGGCCTAACTGTGAAATGCTGTAAAGTTGTGTAGGTACAGTTTATCATACGAAGGTCTGTGGAGCGATATTTGTTAAGCCCAGGCGATATATGTTTGGCCTTAAAACACAGACAGTTATCTATCACTGAGTATAGTGCTTTTGTTTCCACATTATGAATTTGTCAGCAAAGATTTGCAGAAATTTTTTTTGAATTTTATTATTTTTTGCCAGTGCATAATATAATAGTTGACACTCGTCATATGAA
>PRKT01000285.1:608527-626189 GCA_003671525.1 Saccostrea glomerata
CCCCCTCCCAAACCGAAAATGTGGATTCGTGTTAAGTTGGTATGAAAAATGTCATACACATGAAGGTATGACGCATAAGAACCCCCTCTCCCAGGCCGAAAAAAATTTTCACATTTGGGAAAGGACTTCATACGTATTTTTTTCTTGTGAAGTATTTCTGGGTTGGATTTTTTTGTTATCAGAGTGACCCTCTTGGAACAAATGTCCTATAGATCCGCGCCTTTTTTTTTAAATTTACATAAATATCAATATAAAGATAAAATTCATTCAAATATGTGTGGCAGTTGGCAGTAAGCAGCTGACAGTTGGCAATAAGCAGTCAGCAGTTGGCAGTTAGCAGTTGGCTGTCGTTTATGGCATTCCATATTATTCCTTGTATCCTCAAAGTTTTCATATTTTCACTGTTTTTTTCTTTTTCTTTTTCTTTTGTATACAAATGTTGATCCCGATGTTCATCCGTCGTAACCTTTGTTCTATTTCAAAGTCTATTTTCTATGTATTGTCTATTTCTTATTAATTCTTTCTTTAATCATAAATATCTCAATACCTTTCTGAAAAAATATAGAAAAAATTATGTAATTGATTGGGTCCTTCATCTCTATCATTTTTAATAATTCTTTTTTTCTAGATAAAAATAATTATAATTTAAACAAATTTAAAATGTCGAATTTCAATGAATTGAAACTTATTTAATAAATCCTAAGTCATTGTTGAAGATGATCGTCCTTGGCACCATTTGAGTTAAAGTTTATTCACCCGTGTTAATAAGGAAATAATGTTGGTACTTCCTGTACTTTCTGCCGTTTGTTGAGCATGGATTGTTTACTCCTCTTTAATATTATTATTCATAAATCCCGGATATATATGTCGTATTCAGCGGGTCGTACTTATAGTTCAGTCAACTGTACTTACAGGGGTCATCTAATTGTTTCAAAATATTAATAGAACAAAATACTTTTCAACATGAATAAACGAATTTAAACAAATTTCAATTTACCTAGTATAATTTAGGATAATGGAGTTCTATAGAAATATCAATTCATTCAGCCTAAGTCCAAATTATTTTTGTTTTGACCAAAAAAGATTTGAAAAAAAGAGTTGGACATTTATTGTGGGACATTGAAACATGAATTATGGCAACAACAAAAAATACAATTTTACAATTTCTAATGAAGGAAACAAATTTGATCTTGTCACTAACGGTCTCAATTAAAATTATTAAATTCAACTAGAGCAAAGCTCGTTGTAAAGCAACGAGTAGGTCTTCCGTCCTGTTTGACCGGAAGTAGCTTTCATTTTTCACAAAATGAGAAATAACGCGCAAAAAATCCTCTAAAGCTATGTTAAGTAATGCAAAAATAAGTCATTTCTGCTACTTCCGGTTTGGCCGGAGTGACAAATAATGACCCCCATCGAATAATGACCGGGGGTCATTTTTCAATCACACAAAATGACCCCCACCTGTAGAAAAAAACAATTTTTTTGTAGAAAAAGAGTCCTAGGGGTCATCATTCTATGTTAGTCATATAAAATAATGACCCCATTGAAAAATGACCCCCTTTAAAGTGATACAAAATATACACTCTTTGATATCTTTTACAGCGAAACTAATTACATTTTCTGTAACCAGAAAAATACAAAAACTCGTATGAAATAATTTAGAGATTCATGCAGTCTTTCAATGCTAAAATTGTGTTTGAATTCTTTAATTGTCAAGTAGATAAGATTTCTTTTTAACATTCCTAATTATAAGGTTTGCTTAAAGAATGATATTCCACTTGTTTTTAGAAATCAAACCATGCAACAATCAGGTTTACATACTCTTTAATAGGAAAAATTAAATTTTCCTTCATTTCAACGTTTAGCTTGTTAAGTGTGGCAAATCCTATTTGACAACGAAAGAGGGAGAAATTTTTACCCCCCCCCCCCCCTTAAAAAAAGAACATTACGTTAAATAAAAAATAAATAAACAAAAAGCAAAAATATAAATAAAACTATATACTTTTCAATAATAATGAAAGAAACTCAAGATAAAATATTGAAATGAAGTTAAGCCTTCACAGAAGTGCTATCATATCATAATTTACTTCGCCATGATTAAACCATACCTTAAATGTTGGTGGAGGTATACTTGAAAGTATTGTGGCAAAGTAAAGTTAAAAATTTGTAGAATAGTAAATTATTTTATGCTTATTATTAGTCCCTCCTTATAGAAAAATAAAGGAAAGGAAGTTTTTTTGTTGATAATCGACTTCCTCCTCAATAAGAAAGGGGGTGGGGTGGGTATAACACCGAAATATACGTTCTGTAAAGCTATGGGCTAGTGTAAAATACACATTCATTATAATGCAAAAACTATACATGAAGACATAACCTTTTGATTTAGCACACAGTATTCATTACATTTCTTAATTCTTGTTTTACTCCACCCTTTTACCCAATTCTGAGTATATTTTCCAGAGAATTCAATATGAAAATCAAAACAAACATTTTCATTGTTGTAACGTTTCTTTATCCTATATCATAATAAGAAAAGTTAATTGAAGACCATTTATTTTTATGTCCCCGTAGTCAAAGATTCGGAGATATATAGATTTATTGTGTCCGTCTGTATGTCTGTCTGTCTATCTGGTGGTCTGTTTGTCCAGCAAAACCCTTAACCTTGACCATAACTTTTCATTTATTGGAGCTATGACTTTCATATCTAATATTTGTATTCCTTATGACAAGACCTTACTTTGGGTCCACCAATTTTGACCTTTTGACCTTTACCTTTGAGTTTGTCTAATTTTACACAAAAATGCCAAATTTTTACTTTGACCATTACTTTTAAACGGTAGATACTAGTACTCTCATACTTCACATATGTATTTTTTTGCATGACCTTTTATTGGATACTAAAAACTTTGACCTTTTGACCTTGACCTTGGAGATTTCTGTACTTATGAAAAAAATGCCTGAGCGTAACTTTTGAACGGGAAGGGCTAGGGTTTTCATACTTCACATATGTAATCCTTGTTACATAAAACTTTCTTAAGAAATCCTCAACTTTGACCCTATGAACTTTGAGTTTTACCTACCTTTTAAATTTTATCCTTTCAGTGTATATCAGAGATGTAAAAATCCAGCTACTTCAATAATTTCAAAATTTGTATCCCAAAATCTCACAATTTTACACAAAAGGTACCAGTAGCTGAGTTTATCACTAAAGATAAAACTTCAGTAAAATGACTAAGAGATTGTTTTTCATCAGAAATATCAGTGGATATCAGCGATGTAAAAATCTCTTTTTATCAACAATATCAGTGGATATCAGCGGTGTGAAAATCCAGCTACTTCAAGCTGAGAATATCAACATTTGTATCCCAAGTTTGTAAAATTTACACAAAAGGTCCTAGAAGGTTCAAGTCATTTACTAATTAGATTAATTAATTAAATTAATTATTAATTTACAGTTACAGTTTCTAGTAGTTTACGAGTTACAGTTTCTAGTAGCAAACTTTATTTACTCGTCGTAGCCAGCTACTAGTAGCCAGGTAGCCAGTTACTATTAGTCAACTTAACTTACTTCTCGTAGCCAGCTACTAGTAGCCAACTTTACCCATTTGTGGTAGCCAGCTTCTAGTAGCCAGTTACTAGTAGCTTACTTTGTATATCTGTTGGACAGTATGGGGAAGTTGCATTTAATCAATATTCATCCTGGACTTTTCTGTCTGTCATAGATCTTCAAATATACATGAATTTTATAATTAGTAAACACATTTTGTTACTTTTAAATTCCATGTTGCAGTTAGTAATGTTTAACTTATATCCTGTATTTCCACAGAAAGCGATACCCATAGTAAAGGAAATTCCGAAAAGTCAGTAATTCACCGCATTTTCCCAAAGCAGAAGGTTCCACGTAATTTTTTTCTTTGAAAACAGTCATAAAACAACTTTTAAAAAAGTCTTCGATATTGAACGGCCATGAAAATCTGAAAGAATACCTTACCTGATAACAAAAACATGTTATTTGTTGAGATGGACCATTTTTTAGATGGTTTGTGACCTTTGATCTTTATAAAACCAAAATAAAAGTACAAGCAATAAATAAGACTTCACCTACTAAGTAGGGGGTTGGAAATTTCTATGACAAATTATGTTAGTTTGTTAGTTTGTTAACACTTGTGAATTGGTGAAATAACGCTTTCTTGTGCCAAATAATTCGAAGATTTGGCTTTGAATGGATAGGTACAATTTTATTTAAACAGATTGGCAAGCTTACTTTTTATCCATCATAAACACAGATATAAATATATATTTATCATATGCTTTCATTTCCTAAATCGATTAGTTATTAATTGGAAGGAACAGTACTGCACTTGGGGTTGTGTTTGGGGTGGTAGGGTCAATATAGAAGCGTGAATTTAGAGTGGCTTCACTCATCGAATATTTCCTTGATTGTGCTTTAAGCTTTCTGCAGTTTGCTCGAATTTTAATTTGGAGGTGAAGAAAATATTTTTTATGGAATCAACCGAACAATCAGCACATTAAGTAAAATATACATGGGTTGTTAACTTTTTTTGATAAAGATATATCATACCTTGGATATTTAAAACAATATATATAATTCTCAGTTTCTTGTTACAGTATTATTTATCTATACTTCTTGTTCTGTTGTTGAATTGTTTATCTTTTTGTTTATAAACTAGGAGCTATTGAAAAGTTCTATGGTATCGCGGCATCCGATTGACAGTAGTCTACAGCTGCCAAGCAGTGTCATATTTCAAAAAAAAAAAAAAAGAAAGAAAAATAAATTTTGTGATTAAACCATAATCTAGCTATAATTTAATGACTTTGATGTAATTAAATTTTTATAAAAAGGTTCTTCAAATTGAAATCAACGATTAACAACTACTGGAGCGTATAAGTTTATACATATCTAAGAAATTGAGCAATTAAAACCCCCTTTCTGAACATTTGCACAATTAAAAGGAGAGATAATTATTTTTAAGCGCCAATGGTATATCATTCCTTGTTCTGTATCTAAGAGGGGACTTAAAAACAGAATAGATTATAGTTGCTTTGTAGGTCTACAGACATTTAACATTTACAAGTATTATATGTCCTTTTCATGCTTAATCATACTGAAGTGTTTGGTCTCTCCGTTTTTACACTCATAAAGTAGACGTAATAATATTGATAAAATGCTTTAGAACCATTTTAAAATTATATATAATAAAAAAGTAAATTGACAAAGATATTTAAATGGACCATGAAAACGTATAAGTAAAGATAATAAATAAAGTTGGTAAAATTTTATTACATTTCTTAACGTTTGATTTTTTCATGAACTTTAAAAATATCTGCTGCAATGTTGTTGTTTTTTTTGAAAATCAATTAATTAAATTAATTAATTGTTTAACTTTAATTAAATTTTAATCTATGACTAAATTTGTTTCTCTAGTCAACGAGTAATAATATATATATTTTAAAGCTACATGTAACACGTTTAATAAATACTTCGAAATTATTCAATACAAACTAAAGTGTGCAATTTTTTTTTGCAAGCGAAAAAGTTCTCTATGTTTTGTTAATCATTTACATTAATTTTTTCTGCTTTCCATACTTATCAATTTTTTGACGGTTCCTTTAATAGAAAACACGTGATTTTCAAAGCCTCGTTTTTATAGAAACACCAAAAGACAATTTTTACCGGTTCAACTTTGTCATCTTAGTTTTATGCAGTATTCATAGTGATATGTATCAAGTATTATGCTTGAAATTTAGCAATGTGGACCAAGGTGCGAAAATGTTGCAAAAACTGAGGTTTACTAAAAGAAAAATAATGAAAAATTCTGCTAAACAATCGTCAGAGAAATTCAGTTCAATGTTTACAATGTTTAAAAATATACATTTGTAGGACTGTCACGTGCGGTTTTCAGCGCATGCAATCTCAGAAACAGAAATACTGCGTTGGCACGTAACAACGGGGGGTCTGGTCTGGTCCCTCACTTCTTTTCCCATCATAACTTATACTATAGGTAATGTTTATTGACATGCTGGGTGCCCCCTCCAACTTTTTGAGTTTTAAGGAAAATTTAGTATTGTATACAGGTAAAGAAAATTGGTACTCAAAGAAGTTGTTATTAAAAAAAAAGTTTGCTCTAACATCCCCCCCTCCCCGCTATGAAATAGATTTTCGACTTTGAGCAACTTTAAAATTTAATTTGGTTTTATAAGTAGGTAAACATATATGAAATATAAAAGCCCTTGTATCTATTGTTCAAAACTCAAGGCCAAAGCAAAAGATTCAAATTTTTGTGTAAAAACGAGTCAAACTCCAAGGTCAAGGTCAAATTTGGTGATACATATACCTTAAGAAAGGATACACATGTGAAATATGAGTCATAGCGCCAATTAATCAAAAGTTATGGACAAACAGACATACAGAGAGACAGACAGACGGACACGACAAAAACTTTATACCTCAGAAACTTCGTTTGTGTAGGAAGTTCTGCTAAAGAACACTACCAAAACACTTTCTCCAGAGAGACTGATTACATCACAGATTTCAAAATGGACGCTTAAAAATTATAAAATTGTAATAAAATGCACATTTAGAAACCTTTAGGTATGCTTATGAAAATTTCCTAAGATGTGTCCTAAGACGTGTCTTCTTAGGGCATACCCTTAGGAAAAACTTAAGATACCTCTTTAGGTGTAAAACAAAAGCATCCTAGGAATTTCCAATGATAAGATATCGTATATTTCATCTTAAGCATATTTTAAAAACATGCACTACACAAAATTACAATTCCAAGTTTCCATAATATATCTGTTCGTATGTAGAGAATGGGGAGGGGGGCTAGGGGGTCCTACTTAGATTTTAATACATAATAGCTAACACCTCCTCTCCCCTACCGGCCGCACATATTCACACATAGAAAGCGGTACATGTACTTGTTTTGCACTATTATGAAGACAAGCCCCCGCCCCCAAAAAGAAACAATATTTTTAAAATAATTATGCTTACTTCCTCTCCTTTTTTGAACAAAAATTTTATTAACGATTAGTACGGGCCTAGATATGTTACATGAATATTTTTTCTTTTTAATCTAATCCATAATTGTGCATTTTCCTCGATTTACATAACATATTTTAGAAGTTTAATCCATTTTTATCCCAGCCTGGTGAATGATAGGCTGTAATATAACAAAGATACTTGTCTACAATATCGATGGCAAAAATATATCATAAACATTTTCCTATTTGTTCTGGATCAGTAATTTAGAAAAGAAACCCCAGCTGTATCAACAGTAAACAGGAAAGCAACATCGCTGTTATAATGTGCCTCAACGAAAGAAACAACCATCATCTTAAAAATCTCATTGAAAAAAATCGTTACTCATTCTTTGAAAGTATAATAAAAAAAATTAGTGACCAATTGCAAAGTCACGATATCGATACTTAAACATAAGTCACGATACCGATACTTAAACATAAGTCACGATACCGAGACTTAAACATAAGTCACGATACCGAGACTTAAACATAAGTCACGACATCGAGACATCAACATAAATGAGACAGATATCAAATCTGTAACAGCTTTATTTTTGTTTATTCAGATTACAGGTAATATTAATAAGACAGAAATAACAAACGAATCAGAGAAGAAATTATAATTCATATGCAAGCATATTGTTAATTGAAATCAAAATCCGTCTTTGAATAGTCGTTCCTGTCAATTCAAGTCAATCATTTCCTTTAAAAAGCTGCAGCCATTTCATGCATTTTCGATAAGTTAATTACTTTCTTCGTTATGTTGTACGCATCGCTGACGGAGAGAGCGATTTTGGCAATCAGAGCAAGACCATCAGTGGCAAATGCAGCAACAATCATGGCGGTGATTTCTGCTGCGGCTCGTAAATACTCATACCATTTCATTGATTTAAACGCCATCTTAACGATTTTCCAGAATATGCCAAGGGAATTGGTTTCCTTTACGAGATTGTAAAGAGCTTTTGCTTTCTGCAGGGCACTTCCCTCCTTCCAGGACCTAAGGAATGAACTTATTATTCTTTTGAAAGCGGGCTGTTCCAATGCCGGCATGACCTCTTTCACGATCTTTCGGATAACAGACTCTTCAATGTGGGCTTTAATACCAATTACGCCTACGACAAATAGTACAGCTTCAATAACAAGGCTAGCGATTTGGACTGTCATTGAATCCATGATGCCTTCCATCGAGTTCAGCTGCATAGGTTCAAGGAATTGTTTGCCTCCGCGCTGTATAGTTGCTCGTGTTCCCTGGATGTCCATTGTAAATGTCTCCTGGTCGACATATCCAGATGCCATCCTCATTTCATCAGGGGGGAGAAGCGATCTCATCCTATCCATGAATTCTTCATTTGATATGCTGTCGAGATCGCGTAGGGAATAGCTCAACTCAACTTCCTTTGCGATGCGGTTTCTCATGATCTCGTCAAGCTCTTTATGCTCGGCCTCTGTCTGATTCTTCGCAGAAGGATCGACCGTAAAAAGCATCTCATGCGCCAATTTCAGCACAACTTCAACGTTTGCTACAAAGATAAAACAATGTGTAAAACTATATTGCTTGACCTTTCTTGTTGAAACAACTCTTTTTCTGCATACATTTATATCTCACAAACTGTCTTTGATGTCTGAGCATTACTAGTACACATTCAATAGAAAACATACCTTGTTCTCTAAAAGCCATTTTCTTTTGTTGCTTTCGATGGGATCCTGCAAAAGAAATCGGTTAAGATTATTTATTTAAAATGTTTTCAAATTCCTTTTATTTTCATTTAGCACAACATACATTTAACACATTCACACTTTTAACATTTTCACACATTAACGGATAGAGAAAAATACTGTGTGACATCACCTTTCAACAAATGAGGCACACAATCGATATTAGCATATTTGATTTTGTTTAACACCAGACACTGCATATCATTTTTAGTACGAGTGAAAAAAATATTGTAAAGTCAACTTTACGGGTTTTCATTAAACTACTTCAAAAATAAAACAGGATTGAATTTTTGGATTGAAATGTTTTATAGTCTCATGGATAATAAAATTTCAATTTAAGAAGCACAGCATTGTAAATTTAATCAACATTTCATTTGAGTAAAAAGATTTTAAATTCAATTTAGTTCAAATTACATACCTTGTCAATGGAAATTTAGGGTTGAGGTTCCTCTCAGTGAACTGGAGTGCTGGATGAATCTGGAGAACCTGTATTTATAGTTGTGAGGAAACAAACAACTGCCGGATCAAGGAACTATATACAGGAGTTAAATTTTGAAATACTGAATCTCCCATAATGAGGTTCAAAAGGTCTCATAAGGACAATGTATACTGCTGATTTAGGAAAAATTTTATTCTCACTATGCCAGCATCTAATAAGAATCAAAACGTTCAATAAAAATAATTAGAATAAATAAGAAATTCAATTAGAGAATGTTGTAATTATTGTATGTACAAAATATTCTTTAAAATAAATTTTAAATATTTAATGTCTCTGTTCCTTCTTATTTTGATACAAATATTGACTAACTAAAGGTTTGAATTTTGGCAAATGTAAATTGTTAAAGAATGTTTCCATGTATCTGTAATCCATTATCTTTGTTAGGAAATGTATCAACTATAAAAACACCGTGAGTGAAAATCAAATTTTGCAATGGCTATTGTTTTCTATTTCTCTTTTTTAAAAAAAGAGTGTTTCATTGTCAAAAAATATATCAATACATATAGAATGCCAGTTAATTAGCGTTTTATGAATGATACAACCTTCTTCACGCCATTCAGGTGTTTT
Organism: Saccostrea glomerata; assembly: GCA_003671525.1. Lineage (NCBI taxonomy): Eukaryota > Metazoa > Mollusca > Bivalvia > Ostreida > Ostreidae > Saccostrea > Saccostrea glomerata. The sequence goes on from PRKT01000285.1 coordinate 618,354, forward strand.
ACTGAGGATCTGAAGTATAAAAAAAAAGAAAAACTTATTTAAAATTCCTTTTACTTTTTGTGAATAATATCTAAGGCATTTGATAAAATTGTATGTACTAGTATCATTGTTTTAATGATGTCTGGCGTTTTTCATACTAATTGTTAGTCCATTATTTATACACTGAATTGACGACGGATTTTTCCGTTATTCCCCGATCATGAAAGGAGCACACGGCGCGTGTGACCGGTCAGCAGGGGATATTCACTCCTCCATGGCACCTGATCCCACCTCTGATATTTCGGACATTGAATACTGTTCGTTATCTCCATATCCTTTTTACCGTTATGATCAAGAGTTAGAAATGGTGCAAAAATTACAATATTGTCGAGTAATTTTGGAGTAAATATAACAGTTTTAAGTTTTTGCAACTATTTAAGTCTTAAATTAAAGATTAGATAACGGAGGCGCTGAACACTGCTCACTGAAAAGTATAAAGTTTTGGTAATCTGCACTTTAATGTAGGATCGAATAAAGGGAATTTTAGCGTAAATGGCTTATGTTAAATAGATTAATACCTGATCTAAATTAGACCAAGAATAAAGAAAATTATAGTAATTATCTAGCGACTTCAATATTAGTCATCGTATATAGTCAAAATCAATTGAATTTTCGTGAACTTTATTCCCAGTAGTTTTTTTAAGTTATTTGTTTTTAATAAATAGCATTTTTCTTAAATATGTACACTTAAGACTTTTTTTTTAAATTTTAAATGAGAAATAATCATTTGCTTGCAATAGTGCTGATAATAAAAATGCTTATAGTCAAATTTTTATTGTCAAAGCAGATAAAAGAGGTTGACATTCATTTGAGAAATTAATAAACTGGAATTAAAGCAAAATATTTACATTTGAAAATGTTTTCCTTTATATAACACTACTAAAAGCACTGCGTTTCTATAACTGTATCTTTACATTTGCAAATGGTTTCCTTTATATAACACTACTGAAAGCAAGCGCTTTTACAACTGCATAAATACAGGTACGTGTACGGGGACAAGAGGTCATAGATGTGCGTTTGGATAAACGTTCGACGTAATCTCTGTGTGACGTCATCAAGGGTCGACGCGCGTTTAGTGGATTACATACATGCCGTTGGGTTTGAAAAATAACGCATTTCGCACGTTAAAAGTAACAATCAGGCAAATTAAAAGTATGAATAAGTCACAAATGTAAATATAAGTAATAAGGTATCATTTTTGAGTTTAATTTAGATGTAAAACGGGTTGGCACATGATCAAATCTTCCATAAAGCCCTTCGGGCTTTATGGGATTTGATCACGTGACCAACCCGTTTTACATCTCAATAAAACTCAAAAAATGATACCTTATTTCTTAAATAAATACTGGTACGGGGTCAAGAGGTCATAGATGTGCGTATGAATAAACACTTGACGTAATTTCTCAGTGACGTCATAAAGGGTCGACACGCGTTCAGTGGAGTACATACATGCCGTTGGGTTTGAAAAATAATGCATTTCATACGTTAAAAGTCATAATCAAGCAAATATAAAGTATGAATAAGTCACAAATGTAAATATAAGTAATAAGGTATCATTTTAAAACATCTATCGGGCAATAAATACGGGTTGGTACGAGACTAAATTCATCGGGTTTACTCTCGTGACCAACACGTATTTTTATCCCGATAGATGTTTAAAATGATACCTTATTTGTTAAGAAAATACAATTTCGTTTTTAATGAAGTTTACTTATTTATTTACCTGTCTCAATAAAGAAGTGAGGTTTCACTAAAACAACATGTGTGTGCATGGTTTTTGTACCAAACATAGGCTTAATTTTAACATAATGAAGTAAGTATTTATTCTAACTTTATTCAATATTGATTTTTTTTTTAAATTCCGAAAGCATTTATTATTTGTATGCATATGCAGTACTTCTAATGTTTATCAATCACTATGATTATTTTTTGAAATGTGATATATATCAAAACCTGCGCCTTATCATGAAAAACTTGACTTTTTTAATCACTACTTTATTTCGTTTTAATTCATTTATCTTGGAATAAATAGATCAAGTGTTTTGACGATTGACAAAGTTCTGTTAAAAGTACAATTATTTAGCACATATGGATTAGGATACAAATAAGACTGCAACCTTCTAATGGAAATTGATAATCCCCTCCTCTTGTATGTTGTGAATGCATCCTGTTACCGTTCAAGATGATCACCACTATTGTGTTAAAAGTTCTTTCACCTGTATCAATAAGGATACAAGAGGTTAACCTCTTGCCCCTTTTCGGTTTAGAGTAAATACTAGGTAATTTCCACATCTTATATAAAGTGTACAGTAACAATCCAGGGTACGTCAGGAATTATGTTTTGGTAATTTGGATATTCTTTCCAAAGCCTAAGTATAAACATGTCTAATGGCCAAAAACAGAAAGCTTGTTCCCAAAAGGAGATATCTATACTTATAGATTAACAAATTTTGCAAATAAACTCTGAAACGGCTACACAAGAGTTCTTACTTAAGCCTGTAAGAATACACTAGGTATAAGATGATGTCCGTAAACTATATTCAGATTTCACTTGCATAGTAATTATCGTAAATTTAATTAAAAGTCTATTTTCACTTTCGGTTAACAGCCCCGAAATAGCACCGAAGAGAGTAAAGTGGTGGCGGATCTAAGTAACTGGCATTAAAAAAAAAACTGACTACAAACAAGCGCTTATTTATTACATTTTAAAACGTCATTAATGAATAATTCAATCAAAACTTGATTTAAGTGATATAAGAGAAATAAGCTCTGATCATTGATTAAACAGAAAAATGTCCAAATCCTTTCCGTTTATGTCCGATCTCGCTCTTTGTTGAAAGTTCTAGAAAGTCAGGTGCCATCGAACCCGATTTAAAAAAGAAAAGAGATTGTTTATCATGAATGGGAAATAAATGTAAAGAAATTGGTAACAGTGAGTTTGTGAATATATCTTAGTAAGTTGTGCTAATGTTTTATAAAAAAAAAATGTCAATGAATGGCCATGTTTATTTGTTAAGACATATGAAACGGTACAGTTTTGACTTTTAAATATTTTAATTTGTTCTTTGGTGAGTATTCTACATACAGTATTTTTTAAATCAAAATTATTTATACCTTTTATGCCCGTATGTACATATGATATGAAAACAAAGCTTTTTCTCTTCAATATTTTAAAATGCTGACAAATATATGAAAATTATAGTTAAATAATTGTGTACATTTATTCTCTTATCCTTTACATAAATGGAAACGGATCATCTGAAGTATAATAAGCAATAATATAGCTCAAACTATATAAAATAAAATTTCTAACTTATAAAGAGAAAATGCTAATGAACACCTATAGTACATAATGTATAAGATAGTACAACAAAGGGCGGGTCCAGATTTTTTTTTCCAGGGGGGGGGGGGTTCCATCCAAGGCAAAAAAATTCCATTCCAGAAATTTCTTGACAAGCAAAAAAAGAACCTATTTTGTGGGGTGGTGTAGGGTGTAGTGGATGACTTACATTGATTCTAATGACCTTCATACCAATACCACATAGATCCGTGTTTTCCGACGAGAGTTTTTTTGTTTCTGGGAGGGGTGTCCAAGGTCATTTTCACTTGGTTTAGTATATACATATAAAAACCTCAACGCAAATTCCAGGAGGGGGGGGGGGGTGTTCCGGAGCACGACCTCTAGATCTGTGTATGTACAACAGAATAAAGTTGTTTTTTAACATGTAAGAAGAAGATGCCTTTAATGAAAATGATATTTGTAGAAGTAAAGAAAAATAACAAAAGGGAGTGTGTTTCTAATAATCATTGATTTCTCCTCCTAAACTAACTTTGGAAATTTGAAGTAATTCGTCATGCTTTAGGCCTATTCCTGATTAATAAATCTCAGATAGTTTTGTGAAAATAGTTCTAGCTCTTAGCAGTAAAAAAAAAAACGAACTTTCCCCGCGCTTGCGCGGGATTTCAGCTAGTCATAACTTATTTGGTATGGACTGTATGGGGAAGTTGCATTTTATCAATCGATGTTTATCTCCGTCTTTTTCTTTCTGTCACAGATCTTCAAATGTACATGAATTTTATAATCAGTAAACACATCGTTTTACAATATACAAGGGGTGTACAAAAGGTTCGTGGACAATGACGTTTTTATGAAAATAAATGGTTCTATATAAATTTGTTGTATATCAAAATATTTCTTATGAAAAACAGGTGAGAATGATTTAATTTTTTATTGATGAAACGTAATATTTTTGTAAAAATCGGGGTCTTTAAGAATCGCAAAAAGTGCGTACGGACCAAGGTTAAATAGCAATAAACTTTGATACAGTGTGATTAAAATGATTATATTTTATATAAAACAAGTAAAAATTTAATAAAAATTTTATTTAACACAGATAAAGAGACTGTAATCATTTTTTGACATCTTCAGTATCGATTACTATATAGACAGTGCAAATACTAAACAAAAACTCTAAAAACTATGTGTCAGAACTCGACAGAAAAGGCGATGACGGCCGTCCGCACGGGGCAGCGTTCGATAAAAAAAAAAAAAAAGTTTTAATAGTCATTCTCTGTAAGCATCAAAATGGGCTGGAAATTGATTCTCACGGATTTTGCTGAAACTTGGTGAAATAATTAAATTATGAGCCCGATTTACAAAAATATTATCAAAAGTGACTGATTGGTCTTGTTTCCATGGCAACCAGGTTACCTGTTTTTGCACATAGGTGGTAAATACCTAAAATGATATTTCTTCCCATTAATGTACATTTAATTAAATAAAGGTGATTATTATTATTTTTTCTTTGAAATAATTTGTTATTTATATTTTCTATTAAAAAAAGTTGAAAATTTTTTTTGGACCTGCTGTTAAATGCCAAATAACATAAAAAATTGCTTTGAAAAAGGGGGGTTAAACATAACGCTGTACACAAAAAACGCAGGCACTGGTGGAATATTCTGGTGCTCTGAATTTCACCTTATACATTTATGAAGAACATATGAAAAAACTGGAGAGGTATTATTTACTTTAAGAAAATAAATTGATTGTAAAGTTTGTAAAAATCTCTAAATTTACACACATTTTTGACAAGAGTTATTTCCCCTTTCGGAAATCTGTTGCTTAAATTAATGAAAATGAAAGTGAAAGTACACAGCAGAAAACGACTTTGAGGAGTAAATACTGTCTGTTTTGGATATTTTCAGGGGTTTTAATCCAACTTGTGAAGTATTTAACATTACCCATAGTTAAACTGATAAATGATTGTTCAGGCTTTACTGTACATGTTTGTGTATAGATGTGATAAACTTAAAAATGGATTGCATCCTATGAAATTCCTGCCTCTGTGGCAACAAGTGCTGCATCATTGAAAAAAGTGTTTAAAAACAAAGTAACATCAGTTTTAAAAAAATAAGACTTCAGAGCTAAGGGTGGGATAATAAGGTTGTGAAGAAGAAATATACATGGCAATAAGATCACTAGGCAAGTACCAATGAAATATTTACCACGTACATTGAAAGTTGCACATATTTTTTATGAGTTTATTAATTATAGTGTATGCCTATTTATCAAAAAAACAAAAAACAAACAAACAAACAAACAAAAAACAACATTAAAGTAGATCTACCCAAAGCATAAATAATGACATGATTCTGTCAATAATATATAGTATAGACATATTATCAATCTTTTTAAAATCAGATGTTGATGAATATTATATAAACCATCTGTTGATAAAATTATATATGTTAATTCCAAATTAAACTCAATTAAAGCAATTCTGTATATATGACAAAAGCTAAATACCTCATAACAGCTTTTTAATTGTGTGCTTGAAAAAAAAGGGGGGAGGGGTAAAAAGTTATTGCCATGTAAGGTATTTCATCAATTTTTAAAAGAATTAATTTCATTTATTAATCATTTTTAAATTAATTAATTTTTTTTATTTTACATGTTGACCTTATGAAATCACATCGCTAAACTGAACACGTGACAAAACTGCGATTTCTTTTAGATTTCAATTTTTGCAGGGTTGAAATTTGTTGATGCAAGTTTTTTTTTTTATTTTGGAATGGGGGTCGATGATCGTGGGTGAATGTGCCCTTTCATTTAGGAACTTGAAGTTATTGCAAAAAAATGAGAGAACTTAGGAATTTATTTCTTTAACATCAGATTATTTTATGCAACATAGAAAAAATAATTTGATTTATATTAAGATTTTTTGTCATTGCAAACACTATAACAGTTGAATTTAAGCCAAATTTATCATACAATGTGTACACTTTACTGAAACAATTTATAATGAAGGAATATCGGTACATTAAAGCTTACAGGGAAATATGGCAATTTTCAGTGGAGAGGAGTTCATTTTACGTGCATGCAGAAATTGGGGATATGTAAAATGGTCGTTGTTGAAATAATAGATTTATGTGCCCAAATTATAACAGAGAAAAAAAATTATACTTGACTTTGTCATATTTTATAAGGACATCTCAGTATTACATTTATCACAGACTTTGTGTTCTGGAAAATATTTTTAAGAAGCTTTCCAAATAGTTTTAGATAAAAATAAGTTATTTAAAAAATATTAATACAAATGAATTAAGCCCCACTTATATTTTTCCTACCATATACCGATGAGGTTCTCTATAGATTGAATTTCAAAAGCTTACGGGGAGTTCACTCCCAGGGGCATCGCCCCTACGGATAGTGTTTTGGAACTAATAAGAGTGGCGGTGGTTTGTATAATTATATAGTTTACTTTCAATCTTCCCTAATACTTATTTTACCCTATGTGCCTTAATGATGAAAAACAAAATCACAAAATCCTTAAATTACATACTGAATTTTGATTGTCATTCTTAATGTGTATGAATCACGCTTATCTCGGCTGGGAAAACTTCAACAATTTTTTTATGTACGGTACGGACAGACACACGGATAAACAGGAAATTGACATCAGATTTAAGAAACTCAAATGTTACCCACCAATGCTGAGAAAACTGCAACCAAACATTTGCTACGTTCAGACATACAGGCAGCCAGACAGACAGACGGACGGACTGACACACAAAGGTAAATCAGTATACCGCCCTCTTAAAGTCTTCTTCGTAGCAGTGGTATGATAATTCCTTACGAAAGTAACAGCAACAGATCATTTCAATAACAGCAAAAACAAGTTGAATCGAGGAAGGGGGGGGGGGTACTCTTGACTATGTGCTTGTCCTACTTAAACTAAGAAGTGCATGTTCACGTTAAAACATGTTATATATTTTCCAATAAAAAGGGAGTTGCTTCCAAAGAATCGGTCATGATTTTGTGTTTCCATGGAAACAAATCCTGCTGCAGTAATTCAGATATATGTCAGTTTAAGTTTTAGTACGTCTGTTTTTGTCCCGGTAAATAAATTAATTAGAAGTATAAACAAACACTGGTGGTAGTGCTCTGAGTTTTGTAAACTGGTACACCAATACTTATTTGGATAATCCGACTTAACTCAATATGAGTTAAGTCCCGTTATGGAAACAAATAGAGATAAAAAGTTCAAGGGAGATAACTCTCACTCAAATGCACTGACTTCATTTAGTCACATCCATTACGCATGTGCATTTGCTCTTCATAGGCGTAGTCACAGGGGTGGCAGCGGGGGCACTAGCCCCCCCACTTTCAGATGTGGGGGAGCAAGAGTATGTCTGTGCCCCCCCACTTTTTAAAAGAAGAACAAAATCACAGCTATTTTCCCTAACATTACCTTTACTATAGGAAATATATATAAAAGTTGGCCTTTACCCCCCCCC
>PRKT01000285.1:626926-671844 GCA_003671525.1 Saccostrea glomerata
GCAGCAACCACCGCAGTAGATGAACTCTTGTTTGAGAACATGACCTCAGTGTATTAATACATTGGTGAAATCGAAACCAACTTTTCGTTGTTATTAAAACCAACGTTTACAAATGGTGCCCACATACATTGGACATTACCAATAGCCACCATGCAGTGATCACGTGCCTCTTGGATCCGCCACGACATAGATCGGTGTCACATAAGGGTGCGTCGATTTACCCAAATGGACCCAAATGGACCCAAATGCGACCCAAATGGACCCAAATGGACCCAAATGGCGACCCAAATGGACCCAAATGGCGACCCAAATGGACCCAAATGGCGATCCAAATGGACTAATAGAAGACTCAGAGATACTCTGAATCATATTTTAGTAAAATAGTAGTACGTGCAAAAGATTTTAACCGATAAGAAAAGGGTTGTTAGCCGTTATTTATACAGACACGTTGTATATGACATATTTCGAACGTATATGTATAAATAACGTTGCCCAGCTCTTGCCACGTGGAGGCCACCCATACAAAGAGCCATAATTTATGTTTTTGGATAAAAAAAGCCAAAGTTCCGAAATGGAAAGTGTATAATAATTAATCCATACGCGTTTTAAAATTGATAATATTTTTTGGTGTTTTTAAATATAAAATTGAGGGTTAAAAAAAGACAAATGAATTTCAAAAAATAATCCATACTAAGAAAGTAAAAACATAATATTCTATATATATATATATGTGATAGACAATATGTACAAGCACTAGAAATAAGAAAATCAACAACAACAGAACATTAAAGTATATACATATATATAAGAACAACTAACTATACGCACTATATCATAAAAAAGTGAACACGAAAAAGTAAAACATTTATACATACTAATAGGCATGCAAAACAAATTTCTGTCAGATATACATATAAAAAAGGCGAAACATGTAACTGTGAGAAACGTGAAGCCTACTATAAATATATCTATCTCTCTCTCTCTACATATATATATATATCGAGAAAAAATGTAACACTACGCACAAAAAAAGTATGGATTATTTTTTGATATGTTTTAAAAAAAAATAATTATACGCAATAAATGAAAAAAAATGTCAAAACTAAAAGCAGAACATATATACATAGTAAATAAAGGCATGCAAAACACAATAAAAAGAAGAAACAATATAAGCTACTTGGTAAGCACTACTAGTATCTATTGTATAGGTAAAAAGGTAGGTAATATAATAAAATTTTGGTCGAGAAAACTGTTCTTAACGAGTTGTAAAACACGTCACCCTACCAGGGCCCAGACTCAGTTTCTCGCATAGCCCCAAAATGTTAAAATATTACTTAACAATTAGAATATGGACGTTACATCTAAGGAACACAAGAAGGAAGATAAATAAGTAAACATCATCAACAGTTTGTTTTATCAAGTGCACAAGAAAACTGTTCTTATCGAGTTAATACACGACGCCCTACCAGGGCCCAGACTCAGTTTTTCTCGTACATTTCTAAAATTAAAATAGATTGAAATAAACTGTTTACATATTTACATATTTACAGTGCGGTAATCATGCTTCTAGTCACAATCGGTAATATAGTCACAATCAGTAAATTTAAGTCACATATGGTTTAGGCACACTCATTTAGTGGAAAGTTCTAGTCACAATTGGTAATACAGTCACAATCAGTAAAGTCACATATATAGTGGAAAGTCCGGTAATATATTCGGTTTCACGGATCGAAATTAACGCCTCACACGCTCAGCTCTCGGTCGTTTCCTCTGGTGTGGTTTCTGGGCTATCTTCGCGGTCGGGGGAACCTGTATAATAAAATAATGTAAAATTAACTGTTTGGATTGGTATTTGAAAGTGTGCATATAGATATGTATGTATATTTCCGGTTGTCCTTTCTTATATATTACTAAGTAAAGTCACTTATTTATTTAAATAAATTTATTAACATTTATCTTTACCTGGAAACTGCACTTCGTAGACTTGATATAGTTCTTCTTCTCGGCGTCTCTGGGTTTCTGCGACAGGAGTTTCCAAGTTCGTTTCCGTTTTTCGGTCTGGCTTAATTTCACCCATACATCTGGTGACACATGATGATTCTTAAAGGTGTCCTCTAGGATGTAGTTACATGTACCATTACCATGGATGGACCGACGAAGATCATTGAACTGAAACGCACTTATTTCGTTAATTTTGCTGATCAGGTCCGGGAGTTTATGTGGCTTCCAGTTTATTGATTCTTTGGGTCTGTTATTCATGGATTCCGAGTTATTGTTTGTCCAAAGCTCGCCCACTGTCCCATTTTGAAGAGGTTTGAAGACATGGTCCAAAAGAAGTGGTTTTAAACGTTTATCGAAATAGTTGCGAAAATTTGGAAATTTGGAAATACGACTCTCCATATCAGCAATTTTTGATTCAAAGGAGAACGAGTCATCACTGTTCACAAGTCCGTCGTAGCCGAATATTAGCTTCACAATAAACTCCTTTTCCTTTGCGCCACATCCCTCTTTGTCTTTCAAATAACGTCTCACATTGTCTTTAAGGTGTTTTGTGCACAGGAGGTGAACGGGGTCGTGGAATGCTTGTTGGATGGCATTTTTAATGGCCTTTTCTTCGTCACTGCCAATTTTCAGTTGTGATGGGTAACCTAATTTGGCGTTGAGATGACAGAGGAACTTATAGTAAGTTCCAGTTTCGCCGTCCCAGTGTAGAAAGGTAGGCCCGAGGAAAATTGGATTTTGTAACGTCTCGCGTTTTAAAATTTTTTGATTTTTGTAGGTTGTTGTAGTGACAAAGCAAGGTCCCAGATTAAATGTCCTGTCTATTCCTATCACACTGCCGTTGGTCACATTGCAGTTCGTCCTTAGATCCTCAAGTTGTTCGTCGGAATAAACAACGACGCTAGGGGGTTTTGATGGACTAACAAACACTTCCCTCACGTTGTTTTCCCCGTTCTGGCACATACTCAATACGGAGAGGACCTCATCAGCAATGTTGTGAAGTTTTGTGGTATGCTGGCCGTTGTCTGTCTTTTTGGAATCTCTGTATACTTTGTCCCTAATTTGCTTGGCATTTGGGGCGTTAATAGAATCCTCCAGCATCATCTGGTGACTGGTCTTGAGAGGCTTTTGGTGTGATTCCCTGGTGATTCTTGCCGCCTCTTGAAGAATGGCCGGGTCTGTGCGAACATAGGGAACAGATGCTTTAGTACAGTTGCCATGTGGGATCTTCTCAGAGTTATAAGAGCCGAGGTATTCTACGATCGCAACTTGTTCTTTGTCTTGGTGATGAGGTGGTAATTTTGTAAAGATGGTTACCCTCCTCTTGTACTCCTCGGCGGTCTTTAATTTCGAGTAGGATCGATGGCACTTCACAACAACGTCCTCTTCCGGCTGCGGTTTTATTGGAATATAGTGTCTTTGATTTTGTATCTTCTTTTCCACGCACAGAAGGTTGTCCCTAACGACCACTGTTTTAAGAGAATCGTCTTTTTCTACAAAAGTAGAGTTCACTGTTGTACCGGCACGTCCCCATACACCACAATCGTCCGGGAACTCGTATTTGTTGGACACGGTCCTCTGTACAAGTACAAACACGTTTTGTTTAGGTCCGGGTGGTATTTTGTTTACAAAGTCCTGTGTTTTCGATGTTGTAATAATTTTGTAGGCGGAGGCTATGGACAGGAACTGGCCGTCTGGAAGATCCTTTAACGGCGTGTCCCGCGGATCCTCTTCATCCTGGTTACACTCCATGTCCTCTATATCGTCCTCGTCGTCCTCGAATACAGAAAAGCGATTTGACACATTAAAGGAAGAATGGAAGCTGTAGTCTGAAGCGGACAATGGGGATAATGACATCAGTGTAGAATCCAGTCCTAAGAAAACCTATGAAGATATTGTTGATGTTGTGAATTATCTTAAGAAAAGTGGCATTAAAACGGTGTATGTGTGTGAGATTTTGACCAGGGGACAATTTCTAAAAACTCCAGGACTAAATAAGAAGACCTTTGATCGGAAGAGAAAACTAATCAACAAACATCTACGAAAGACATATAAACAGTGTTTTGTGACTTTCTCCGACATTCACTATCCAGACCATTACGACGCTGATGCAGTGCACATAAGTTCGTCAATTTCCATGAGAACCGATAGACCAGCTGCATCAGCATCAGGCATGAAGAAATATCAGTGTCGTTTGGCCAGAGTTTTGTGCAGACATTAAGAACCTAATGTGTCGTATTGTCTTTTCAACATTGAATTCATATCATTAACATTTATTGAGAACAAGTTTGGAATATTTGAACTTATGGTGAACTTATTATTCTTATATTCCTTTAAACTATAAATTATGCAAGTCTTGGAACAATGTACATGTATAAAGAAAATAAATACTTATTTAAAAAAAAAATTATTATTTTGATCTGATGTGAAACACTTAGGTTTTCAAAGGTTGGTTTAAAAAGAAGCGCTACAATCAATCATACCCTCAAATCTAAAAAATAATAAAACAATCTAGCAACTATAACTATATACAAATGGAAGGGGAAAAAAAACAATTATATTTCAAGCAACGCAGTCATTCTACTCAACAAAGACCATATCGTATATGATATATATAACAGACCGAAAGGCTCTTTCAATTTATTGTTGCAGTATTTTTCTACACCCAGCATAAAATAATTCATAAAATGAATACAATGAATAATTGTGATGTATGGTAATATACAGAACATCATGATACAGTACACGAAATAAAGATCAGTTAACAATCCAGACAGACAGGTTATAAATATTTAATTAATAAATCTTTTGTACCCGATACAGTTAAAAATTGAATTTATTGAATAGCGATATAAGGGAAACCATCTCAATTTTTTCGTAAGATTATAAGTGATTATAATCGTACCATAATATTGCTTGTTTGGTTATCGTATTACGGGCGACGTATTGGTAACAATATTCATACTAAAGCTCATCTGTGAATTCTTATTCAAACGTAATATCCTTGATAATACTTATTGCTCTTGTGGATCTGAATAAAATATGTTCAGAACAACATATTCATAAATCAATGTTGGCTATGTGGGAATAAACCATTAAATACATTTAAGGGTTAATAACTACTACCGTATAGGGGTGTGTGTTTAGCGGCTACTGAAAGATATTGGCGCGTGGTCGGGTAATAGGTTATCAAAACATCATGGGAATCTCAATTCATTTGACTTGCTTATTTACCAATCAGATCAGTAGTTATGTTTTCATTCTATAATTGGTAAAATTATCGTCCTATAAAAACATTCTAACTTTCAATAAAGAGGTCGTTAAGGCTCTGTAATTATAGAATTTGTTTCTATTTTATAATACGTTATAAGAATTTAAAGCCATATATGGCGAATGTACAATGAAAATTATTAGACTAAAATTATAAGAACTTATTTTTTGTATCATAACTTTATTTAAAGATAGAACTTTTCCGTAAATTAAAAAATCTAAGTCAACTGCGTTACAAAGATATTAAAATTTGATTTGGATTCTCGTAATTTTCTCTGACTATGAAGAAAATACAAAATATTTAAATAACACACTACAGAGAATATAAAATCGTATTATTTGTTGAATCGAGATGTTCTCTGTGTACAGAATTTTACTATAAGTTTTAATTCAAATGTATTAAAACTATATTTCTTTACTTAATTTTGTATTTTTTAAAAATATATTTCTTGATCATTTACGCCATATAGAGCATAAATAAAATAAGATGAGACATTTCATTTAAGGCTTAATAATTGAGCTTATAACTTAACTACTTATTTAAGTCATAAAAAAAATTTCAAAATTAAAAAAAACCCAAAATTTTATAAGGTCTTGTTGTTGTAGAATGACTGTTAACATTCACTATATAACACTTAAACTCTAAATAATTCTACAGGAAAAAAAAACTTACCTTTTTGATCCGCTCCATCCCCATAAGAAAATCGAACTTCCCGTCATCGGAACGACACAAAACACACACATAGTCCTCAGGAATTTCCGAGAATAATTTTAAGTCATCAGCTGATAAGTCTTCACAAGCACTGTGAAACCATTTGTCACACACTACACAAAACACACAAGAATTGACACAGTTTTTTCTGCAACCACCACATGGCCACTCGTTTTTCTTCTTCTGCGCTTGTTTACGCACCATTGTGGGTACTGCAATGCACAAATTCAAAATGTTCAAAAACCTCATACAAACGATACAGTACATATATATATATATATATATATATATATATATATATATATATATATATATATATATATATATATATATATATATATATATATATATATATATATATATATATATATATATATATATATATATATATATTATATATATATTATATATATAAATATATTTCTAGATTTTTCATTTTTTATTTTCTAATCCTAAATGATAGAAGTTAAAAGTTAAAGTTTAAATCGTATTTTTGTATAAAACGAAGTGTTCCACGTGTTAAGAATTGAATGAAAAGCTTTAATTTAAATGTATTTTCTAATCCTAAATGATAGAAACAATTTTAAACGTAAAGTTAAAATCGTATTTTTATATGAAACGAAGTGTTCCCCGTGTTAAGAATTGAATGAAAAGCTTTAATTTAAATGTATCAACTTTATTTATTTACTTAATTTTTTATCTTTCAAAAATATATTTTTTTCAACAGTTACTCCATATATGGCTTTAATTTTTCATGTTATTATGATGGAATATAATGATATAATTACACATTAAGTAATTATGACACTTACCTTTAAACAGCAACTTCATTAGTTGAAAATGCAGCAATTGAAAAATACAGTGTTTATATAATCATTGGATCTCATCATTAAATTCTCAATTGTATCGAAATATCTGAATGGTCCATCCATTCTAAAGAAGGTCATTGGTTAATAAAGTAATTATCTACTCAAAAAAAAAATTTGTGAAACTCTTCCTGATTGGAAAGCGTATTTTTTTAAATTTCATATTTAAAATATCTGAATATCTGAATAAAAACAAACACACACACTCATAGACATTTTCCTTTAATTTTAAATTAACAATATTTGTATTACAATGCAAAAATATATAATTCTATATATGTATAAGTGTATGTAAGTCCATTTGGATCGCCATTTGGGTCCATTTGGGTCGCCATTTGGGTCCATTTGGGTCCATTTGGGTCGCCATTTGGGTCCATTTGGGTCGCATTTGGGTCCATTTGGGTCCATTTGGGTAAATCGACGTGCCGTCGGGTTCGGACTGCAAAATATTCCATCCATCATGGATTCCGTGTAAACAAATGTGTCGCATTGACATCACATCGATCATCACCACCATTGTTTGTGCCTCCATGTTGTACACTGGTTGAGAAATATCTTTGAAGAAAGAGTCACAGATCTGACAGGGAGTGTGAGAGTTGAGGGTAAGCTATGGCTAATTGAGAAGGGAACCATCTACAGATCACGTTCATATACCATAGATTTGGTAAGATTGTGTTTAGCAAGTTTTTGTATATTGTGATGTCAATTTGTGTTGTAAACAGAATTTCATTTGGAAACTAGGAATTGAAATGTTTATAGTGAAAAGTAAAGTATTTTATGATGATGAATTTGCATAATATAATGCATGAAATGTTATTTTACGATCCTTAAAAGTTACGAGGAAAATGGAATGATTTCCTTGAGCAAAATATTCAGTGTCCAGCGTTTGTAAGTGCATGCTCCTTGGGTGTTCAAAGACGTTTTACTTTAGGAAAAATTTTCATCTATAAACTCCATTGAATTGTCAGTCAGTAGGTAACAAAAATAAATTAATAACTAAATAGATAATATAAGAAATAAATAAAATCTAATTAATGAATTAATAATAATAAAAAATAATAAATAAATAGTGTGGGAAACTACAACATTTCAACAAACTTGTCAGGAAATAGGAATTCCAATTAACGCAGATTAAGATTGAAAGCCCAACCACTTATTCAAAATAAAATAAATTCTAAGGATTCCTTAGACTCTGAGAAACTACCTAAACATTTCAACAAAATTGTCAGGAAATAAAAAATTCCAATTAAATCAGTTTAAAATTGTAGGCCACACATCGTATTATAATAACATAAAATAGATAAACGAATAAATAAGTTTCAAGGATTCCTTAGTGTGTTAGAAACTACATGTACCTAAACACTAACAAACTTGTCAGGAAATAGAAATTTCAATTAATCCAGTTTTCAATCCCTTGTTTTAGATTACCGATAATTGACACACATACAAATGGAAACAAATAGGGAGGATTTAGATGCACGGGATTGACACACGCGCTGTAATGGGATAAAGGGATCGTATGGCATTGTTTACAAAACTTCTCTATTTTGCCATTGTTCAGATGTCACAATACATTTTAATATTTTTCTAAATAGTAAATAACAACTGCAGATAGACAACAATAATCGTATATTATAATACATTTAACCAGGACAGGAACAAAAATAAATTCAGGAAATAAAAAATTCCAATTTAATCAGTTTAAAATTGTAGGCCACATATTGTATTTAACATAAAATAGATAAAACGAATAAATAAGTTTCAACGATTCCTTAGTGTGTTAGAAACTACATGTACCTAAACACTAACAAACTTGTCAGGAAATAGAAATTTCAATTAATTCAGGTTAAAATTAAGGCCCAACCACTAATTTAACATTTCTTGATCTAGTTCAAAAGTTCCACAAGCCAAGTGGAAGTTCAAGTTCAAGTTATTCATTCAAACCGTATAAATGGTACATGACGTTCAACAATATATGTACAATATATACAAAAAATAATATACAAGATACACGTGAAATGGCGGAATTAATTTTCGTATGAGTAACAAACATATAGTTATGCCAAAACATATTCATCCCAGAGCACATTTGTAAAAAGTTAAAATTTGTTTAGCTGATTATTGTCAATTTCAATAGGCCCACCTTTCAAACGCAGTATTGTTCAATGCTGTGGCATTTGTCATTCAATTTTCGTTAAACAGTAAAGTTTTATCAGGAAGTGTGGCATGTAGCTGAAGATTTCACAATGCAGCTTTAGCCCATAATTTAAAAAATTATGTTTATAATATAATAATAAATAAATAGACAATTATATATAAGTAAATAAATAATTAATAGATTAAATAGATATAATTAATTGATTTAAAATGCAGCTTTAGCAAAATGTATATATATCTTCCACATTTTGTCAAACCAAGAAACATCTTCATTCAAGAAACATGTTCATTATTTAAAATACTTCACAGCTACTTGTCAATTAGACCCAACATTCCACGTTCAGTTTTTGCTTAATCTGGCGTGAAGCCTTCTCGTCATTCCATTACTTTAATGCTACAGAAATTTATTTCATTTCTTGGCTTTGACACTAAAACATTTAAGGGTAATACTCTTAGAATTGGGGGTGCTACACACTTGTATTTATCAGGCTGGTCTGAAGATTATATAAAGATTAAAGGGAGATGGAAGTCCATGCATTTCAGACTTTCATTCAATTTTAGTCAGACACAGTCACACTTGACAACACCTTTTTACTGTTTTAAATTTATTCTAAGTTTGTAGGCACTTCTGTCATTGTATGGGTTATTGCATCATCTTTAATAGTATTATGCAAAAAATCACACATTCATCAATTTAGATAATGCGAATCGGACTTAGAACAATTAATACAACATCCATATCAGATGGTTTGGTCAACAACGAATGACCTGGAAAAAGGTCCCACCATTCAAATATTCGAACTCTAGTGTCATAATACAACAACCCCACATGTCATAATGATACATTGTGTGTTATAGTATTGGTTCCATGTCCCTTTGCCATCTACAAAAGTTTGTGAAATTGGCTGACTTGTTTTCAATTATGTTTAATACCAAGGTTAAAATTTATTGGGTCACAAATGCTGCCAAGAAATTATTTCAGGCCCATGTTGTCACACAAGGTTTGCATTAGGATAAATAGCTCATTATATTGGTTCATTGCCACAAGGGGTGGGGGTATAGTCACTACCCCAATATTCAACAGGGCTCATCAAAATTGCATCCAGAGGGTGTTCACCTTTCCCATATAGCACATTCTACCATTATTCTCTATACCATTCAGTGTGACATAATCAAAATAATTTGTCAAAATTTGCAGTGCTACTTACCATTTCCATTTAGTTATTGAGCATTACATATATTATTGATCTTTGCAACTATTGTTCTATTGAACTATTGAACAGTTATTGATCATTACATATATTATTGATCTTTGCAACTATTGATCTATTGAAAAGTTATTGATCATTACATATTTACATATATTATTGATCTTCATAAAAAATTTCCCTTGTTTTAAGGTATACTGCATATATATCAAGCAGTAATTAATTTTACATAATTGTAATAAGTAGCAGTTTTGTCATGGTGTGGGCAAAATTTGCCGCATGTGGCGGATGTCTTCACATGCCGCGCTTTATTAGCTCCCATGTGAAGACATATGGCCGAATTTTGCTAGAAGCTCGCTGCTGATCCTGTTATCTTCCAGGGCCAGTGGCCAATAATTGAGCTTCCGTCATTGTGCCATTGCTATTGATTCTACGTCATATACTATTGATAAAGTCGACGTAGACCATTGTCTTTGTAATACATTGCTACCTGCTCATTGCAATTCATTTATCATTGAATATCATTGTATATCATTGAATATCATTGCATATTATTGCATAACATTGCATATCAATGCATATCATTGAATATCATTGTACCCATTGTGTAAATACATGTATACACTTTGCGTACATCATTGATTGAATATCATTGTTTATCATTGAATATCATTGTACCCATTGTGTATTAATTATTCAATATACACTTTGTGTACATCATTGAATTGATACTTTATGTACATCATTGTAGAGATACCTTGTGTACATCATTGTATTCATTGTATTGATGATTGATTTGACTATTGATTATATTGATGATTGATTTTGACTATTGATTGTATTGATGATTGATTTGACTATTAATCAATAAAGCCATGACAAAAACTGCCAACCATTCTTAATCTATTTTGTCGACATAATTCCTGAATTATTTGGTTACCATATAAACTGTTTTGTTTTAATTGTGAATTTCTAGTCTATTTTCATGTTAATAGTGAAATGACAAGGTTTATGGAATTTATTTCATTGAAGACGACACATAATCGTGCAGTAAAGCTGTAGATTTTGTATATAAAACATATCAATGAAAAGGATTTTCCTGAACTATTGGCTGCCATAGCAACCATCTTTAAAAATAAATTATGAATTACTATTTTTATATTTAGTGAAATACAATTAAATTCAATTTATTTTACTGAAAAATAGAAAAAAAAATGAATGAAGCTATGATTTTATTTGTTGTATACTTGTCAGTATAACAAAATTTGTGATAGCAACCAATGTGAAGGAAGTGTTCAAAAACTATTTGGTTACCATAGCAACGTGATTTTCGACGCTTGAATTTTTATTTATTTCTCTTTAAAATGTACATAATTGAAATAATAAATATAATAAGTGTTATCAATTTAAAATTGAGGAAATTAAATCATGCACTGAAGCCACAGATTCTGCATTATGATAACGTCAATAGCTATAGTGATTTTTCCTGACTTTTTGGTTGCTATAGTAACACATTATTTTTGTTTAATTTACGAATTTACATATTTATCATAATATTGTAAAATTATGATGTTTAGTAGTGTGATTTGGTTTACTTTTGACCTTTTTAAAGTTATAATATACAAAATGGAGCCAAATGTTGAATCTACAAATTAATCCAAAATCTCCATAGCAACCTATTTTCGTTTTCGTTTTATTTTATTTTAAGAAATAATACCTCTCTAGAAATTTTATATTTTGTTGAGTTAGGAATGACCTTTTCAGTGATGGTAGTTGTTTGTTATGGGTTGCCCGCGTTTTCTTGCTACAATGCTTAGAAAAAGCCAAAATTTGGCATTTTTTCAAATTTGTTAAAATTTGAAAAATTCACACTTTTCACTGAAAGACAACTCTTTTATGACCAAATACTGAATAATTTCATCAGTTGTGGTAGTTACTCCAACAAATAGTCTATTAGAGTTGGCAACAATTAAATCTGTAAATAATATACAGAAAATAGAAATTTATGATGAAGATGGTATACTTTCAGTAGGTTGCTCTGTATTTTTGGCCTCAAAATGGTGGCTTTGGTTACCATGG
Organism: Saccostrea glomerata; assembly: GCA_003671525.1. Taxonomy (NCBI): domain Eukaryota; kingdom Metazoa; phylum Mollusca; class Bivalvia; order Ostreida; family Ostreidae; genus Saccostrea; species Saccostrea glomerata. The sequence goes on from PRKT01000285.1 coordinate 639,220, forward strand.
CAACCGGGACTCAAAATAAAAAATTAACCCCCAAAATGTTCTATACATGGTGTTTCTACATTGCATGCAAAAAATTAGCCAAATCTGTGATGTACCATTTCCAACTTTTTTCTGAATTCTTTGATTCTTACAGAGAATGACTCTTAATACGATTGAAACGACGTAAGAGACAAAATGTTTGTTAAAACAACTCAAATTATTGAAATATATTTGATTTATCGATTTGAGATCGATATATATATATACAATTTTTTAAAAGTGTGTCCAAATTCGAAAAAACTACAAGAATTTAAAAAACACATGGAATTTACTGAAAATGGAGATTTCTATTTATGACGTTGTTATAAATCTAGCGCAGCGTCGAACTGGAGTGTGCAGTTTGTGTATACAAACAATTTATATAGATGACACTCGAAAATTTTTGTGCATTGTTTTGAATTTTAAAAATTTAATAAAATATAATCTATATTTAAAGATTATTGCTAGCACTTTTAAGTGCGTTGCACCTTAAAAAAGAAATGTAGTGTGTGTCCATGAACATGTGTTAAGTCAAAATCCAAATGTTTGACATTATAATGAAATTAGCTTAACGTCAGACTGGTCCGTGCACACAATCTCCGATCTTTAAAGACCCCGATGTTTACAAAAATATTAAGTTTTATCAATAAAAATTAAATAATTCTGACTTGGTTTTTCATAAGAAATACCGGGTAATTTGATATACAATAGATGCATGTAGAACCATTTATTTTAACAAAAACGTCATTGTTTACGAACTTTTTGGACAACCCTCGTAGATTATGTTGCAGTGAGTATTGTTTATTAGTAATTTCTGTTAAGTGTGAAGTTTTGCATTACGTCACAATCTTTTTCGAGAGATGCATCCAGCGTAAACAATTCCTGGAAATAGTCTTTTGCACGAACAACCAAACAGGGATTAGAAAAAAAACTTCCAGTCGTATAGCTTGCGGTTAGGAGGCGTGTACTATTTACCTTGAGAGCAGCTGTCATCATAGGTTGTGACGTAATGGAAAACTTCACACTTGACAGAAATTACTACGAGGGCTGTTCGGAAATTATTGAGACACTGTGTATATTTTTCTTTCCAATGAACGTCCTTCGTTGAAAATTCGCATATATGTTTGACAAACACCAAGAATTCATAAACGCAAAAAATATTTTACAAATACCGGTATTAAATTTCTTATCTTCAATGGTCTATAAATGTGTCAATGTAGGGGTACCCTGAGCAGTCACGGAACCAGCTATTTAAAATATGTAACAACAACGTTCAAACCCCCGGTGGACCTAAAATAAGGGCGAAAATAATTCAATTTAGTTAGGCTTATAATTTTTTATTTTATTTTGACTGCATGTTGTGTAAGTTTGTACGAATTCTGATCAGAAATAAGGAGTTCATTAAAAATAATAAAAGCAGTAAAGCATTCTGATAATGACATGACGAAAAAATGGAAATTGACGTCAAGGCGGAGCAGCGAGAGACTTAAAATTTTGTGTAGGACTACCGGTATTTAAAACTCTTTTCCACACTGACAGACCTGCTTAAACAATGACAAACAAGACTGCAAAACATGTTTAAGGGTTGTTATGTCATAGGTATTTATTTTTCTGACCAAAAATTCAACCAGAGTAAAATCAGAGGCTCCGGACTACCATCAATTTTGATCTAATGGAATCAATATTTGTTGTTTGCATTTCATGTTTATAATTTCACCACTACTTCTTTCCCCACGAGTGTTAAAAGAAATAGCTAGCACAATTAAAATCCCTCTAACAAAACTCTTTATTAGATCACTAATTGAAAAAAAAAGTTGCCAGATATTTGGAAACTATCACAGATTACACCCGTATTTAAAAATAAAGGTAGTGCTCAAGAAGTATCAAATTATAGACCAATATCCCTAACCAGTGTCTTGTGTAAAATTATGGAAAAAATATTTTTATACAATTGCATAATTCTATGAAAGATAATAATGTTATTTACAAATATCAGTCAGGGTTTCCACCTGGAGACTCAACTGTGAACCAACTAGTAAAAATATATAACACTATAATTTCAAGTCTTGACAAAGGAAAAGATGTTAGATTTTTTTTTTTTTTTTTGATATCTCAAAAGCATTTGATAAAGTTTGGCTTAAAGGTCTCTTATCTAAACTAAAAAAATATTGTATTAATGGCAATATATTAGGCTGGATTGAGAATTATTTGTGTGATAGACAACAAAAAGTTGTAATTGATGGCTTTTCATCAAACCTTGAGACAGTAAATGCTGGTGTTCCTCAGGGTTCTGTTTTGGGACCTTTTCTTTTTCTCCTATACATAAATGAGATACATGTATGTGATGATTTAGCCAATAATATACGTCTTTTTGCTGATGACACCTCCTTATATGTATTGTAGAAAAGGAAGCCACAAATGTAGCACAATCACTTACTAATGATCTAGATCTAATTGTTAATGGTAAAATTAAAAAGAAATGGCTTGTTGATTTTAATCCAAACAAAACTGTAAATGTTGATTTCACCCGCAAAAACATAAAAATATCCGCCCATTACATTTGGTAAACATAGTCCATCCATTATTCTAAATGCATCTCATACCAACCTAGGATTACATTTTCAAAGTGATGCTACCTGGACATCGCATATACAATTAAAAAAAAAACTACAAAAAGACTAAATATCCTCAGAATGCTTAAGTATAAAGTGAAAAGGAAAATACTTGTTAAGATATTATTTCATTTATTAGACCTGTTTTAGAATATTTTGATGTTGTCTGGGACAATCTTTCTGAAAAAAGATGCAAAACTTTGAGAAGATATCCAAGTAGAAGCAGGTAGAATCATTACTGGTTTAAGATCAAATTCCTCTAGATCAAAATTGTTTGACGAATTACGGTTGGATCTTTTAAAAAGTAGGAGGAATATTCATAAATTGCTACTATTTTATAAAATCATAAATGGCTATTCGCCTAAATATTTAAATGACTTGATTGAACCTTTTCGTCCTACAAACCACCCCTATAATCTTAGAAATAATGATGCAGAATTCAAAATTCCTTCTATTAGAACTGCATCATATGTGGAAAGTTTCTTTCCATCAACTGTTAAACTGTGGAATAACTTGCCTGATTATATCGGAAATGCTCCTGGAATATCTTTATTCAAAGGTCTTTTAAATTCTTATTTTTCTAAAAAAGGGTAAAGAAATTTATCATTTTGGAATAAGAAAGTACAATATAATATATTGTCAGTTGCAAAATAATGCCAAGTAATTTAAAGGCACACTTATATAACCAATCAGAAACACCAATGTGTGAATACTGTATTGACTCTGTTGAAGATGCTCATCATTATTTTTTGATTGTCCAAAATATTCCTCTTCAAGAGATGTACTTTTCCAAACAATCCAAAATATTATTGATTTTGATCAAACTCATGAATTAAATTTACTTAAATTTGTATGGTAGTCCCAATCATGGACTAGGTATTACTATTCAAATATTCGAAGTAGTACATGCTTTCATCGCAGCAACCAAACGTTTTATTTGACCCTGTCATGTATGTTACTTATGCCAACTCTTTCTAACCGGTACTACATTCAATTTTTTTTTCTATCGACTCTTTTTTTCCTCTTGTTTCTTTGTTACTATGTTTGTCTATTTATTTTCATACCTATATATTGTGTGTTCATCTTGGCCTTGTAGGGAGAGGGCTAAAATAGACTTTGCCTGCTGCCCAACCCTATTCACTTAATATGTGAATAAATTTTTATATAAATAAAAAAAAACTTATTTAATTATCACAAGACGAAAGACCACCTTTAAGCAATAGCTTAATGGTAGCTTAATGGTGACTTAATGGTGGCTTAAAGGAGTTAATTCCTTTAAGCCACCATTAAGCTGCAACTTACAGGTGCTTAATGTCCAAACTTCATTAAGCTACCATTAAGCACCTTTAAGCTGAGCGTAATGGTGACTTAATGGTCAAACCTCATAAAACTTTTACGCATCTTATTTATATCGAATCTTTCAACTAACTTTTTAAGTTATTTCAATATCATTTACGCAAAATCTTTTTCAACTCATAGTTTTGTCTCGATCGCAATTTCTATATAACATTTTTGTTAACATCCATAAACTCAGGCACAGAGAACAAAGCTAGCTAATAGCCACAGGGACTTGCTCCCGGTGTCTTATAATTATTTATTTATTTTTTTAAAAAATCATTTACAGTAATAATAAAACAAGACATGCTTTATCATTACCGTATACTGTATGATTTTTTTTAAAATAAATAAATATAACATGCATTGTTTTTGTTATTAGTGTATATGAATTTTTTTTTATATTAAATAATTATTACACGCCAGGAGCAAGCCTCTGTGAAATATCTTAATTTTTCACTACCGAAAACCAATTTGTTCTTAAAATTATCTTTATCCATGAACACAAAATATATATTACTTTTTTTCAAAAAAAAAAGATGGTATTTTTATTTCTTGTGTTAAAAGCAACATTCTGCTACAGAATCCACAGGAATATAAAGTCATAATAATGTTCTCGTAAAAAAATCTCTGTCTTTTTTTTTTTGGGGGGGGGACTACCGGTATAAAAATGTTTAGTTTTCAAAGATTGACTTTTACATCATGAATTATTTGAATTAATGCGTTATTTTTTATATAATGCAGTGGTATGTGTCTGTCAAAATCTAGTCGGTATTCAATGATTGTTATTTCAAAATCGATTTTCAGAAGAACAGCCTATCAGATTAAACATGACATCCAACCAGCTGGTCAGACAATAGACCTTAATTAGGTGTGTCCACAGTCCCCGGTTAACTAACAGGAAACTATACATACACAACGTACACTGACAGATTTTGATGTTCAATTATTTTTAAAAATTTAAATTTAACGCAAGCATATAACAAATTAAAAATCATTATTCATCGTTAAATGATAATTATTTGATACCTATTATGATACCAAAAAATTTAAATTGAATATGATATTCTGAAAGAAGTTTTTCTACGCGAGGATTGTCATTAAATTGTAGACACAAAAACCGTTAATATCCACAACATATTTAAAAATATAATCTGTTTTTTATCTTTCTTTTTCGATGGTTTTTTTTTTGTTGTATTTTATCTATAATTAATTTAATTTCAATCATGATTTAATGCTTACATGTTTAAATCTTCGAATAGCAGAGCGAGAAATACAATGTAGTAATGTGATATAAGCCTTTTAAAAAGATACATAAATGAAAGTGTTTATATTTTGATTAATAAATCAATTCAAGACTTTGGAAACGTTCAACAAAATCAATACTTTTACAAGTCTAAACAAATGTAGTGAAAAATAAAGGTTTTAATATTTTCTAATGAGATCGGATGCGGCGATAGCCTAACGGATAAGGCGACTGCCAACTAATTTAAAGGTCGTGGGTTCGCGCTCCTCTAGTGGCAAATTCTTTTTTTCTTTTAATTTTGAATTTTGTTCTTTTTCATTATTTTTTACCAAATCAAGGTATGTGTGAACTCGATATTTATAATTTTGATAACAAATCACTATAAAATATTTTTTCACCCATAAAAACAGCATTATCTATTCTAAACCTTTAGGGCTCGAGACAATTATTTTAATCAAGAAAATAAAAATAAGCTAATTTAAATGAACTCATTATAGTTTGCACTGACCTATATTCCAATCGGGATGTGAAAGTGTAATACTTTTCCAAACAAACTTGGTAATCGGATTAGGGACAGTGTAACCTACCAGGATGTTTATCTATTTTCGGACATCGATACAGGTACAGTAACGGAACATTGCTAAATCTTACTTTAACATTATATTAACTTTTGCACAATACCAGGCCCCGGGATCATGAAGCATCTTAAGCTTAAGTCAAAAAATGCCTAAGATGCTGAAATTTTTTAGAGGTCAAGCAGCCCAAAATGAAAATGCTTTCCGATTTTGTATCATCAGCCTGCTGTTGCATGCAAATTATGTTTCCTTTAACAAGTTTTAAAGATTTTATAGATAATTGAAATTTTGACTTAAATCTAAGTCTGTTTCATGATCCCGGGGCCAGACCCCGGGATCATGAAGCATCTTAAGCTAATGTCAAAAAATGTCTTAGATGCTGAAATCATTTAGAGGTTAAGCACCCAAAAATAAAAATACTTTCCGATTTTGTAACATCGATCTGCTATCATATGCAAATTCTGACTTTCCTTTAACAAGTTTTATAGATTTTATAGGTGATTGAAATTTCGACTTAAGTCTAAGTCTGTTTCATGATCCCGGGGCCTGGGCTTATGTCTAAATTACAATTTATTTTATAAAGTTCTAGAATTTTTTCCAAATTTATTGAATATAACATGTTTACTTCAATCTGACTTGTTTGTTTCATATGTAAATAAGTATTATGTATTGTACATCATAAAAATGACAGTCTAACTTTACGAAGCGCTCTCATCTGTGCCACACTTCTCAGAACGGGGCTCTTCGGAGCAACGTTCTATGAGGAATCGAGAGACACTATACGTTCACGAGTCATTTTACGATCGGTGTCCAATGTCTTCCCCCACTATACGATCACTAATTGTTTTCATTATGAATTTGATTAAACTAAAAATAAACATTTACAAGAAGAAATTTTCCTTGTCATTGGTTCACACTTTTGCGTAATGGTGGCTAAATGGTGGCTTATTGGTAGCTTAATGGTAGCTTAATGGTAGCTTAATTGAGTTTGGACATTAAACACCTGTAAGTGTGGCTTAATGGTAGCTTAATGGTGAATTAAAGACAGAGATTTTTTTACCTGGTGGTAAATTCCAGGTGAGGGAGGGGCCTATTTTGTACAGGTGTAAATGCCGGGGTGGGGGTGGGAGGGGTAGCAGTCTACCTGTGGTCTTCTGTCTCCTAACCCTATACACAGGAAGTGATTTAATACACAGTGAAATACCCCAGGTGTCAAACTTTACGTGTATTGGGGCTTTTGAAACGATTTTAAAATTAATATACAAGTAAAAGAGTTTTTCAATTATATATTGATTTATTTTTAACTGTTTGAAAACACCCTTATCCATTAAAAAAAAGTTATTATGATATTATACTATAAATTCAAATATTAAAACAAAGATTGTTTTAGACGTTAGTGTATTTGTTTGATAAAAAAAACAATTCCAATAAAAACCAAATTAGACTTAATTCGTAAATTAAATGAAAAATACATTTTACTTAATAATATCTAGATTTATCCTAGCCTAAAAAAGCTTTGTCAATGAAACATGCTAAAAAGACTGCTTGTAAATTCTTATTGGATTAAAAAAAGGAAATTTAAATGTATTAAGTGAACCATGATTAGAAACGTTATTTTTAAATTTAACTACTTCACACAGTACTTCTCTGAACTTAATCAATAACATTTCCACTTTACCATTTAGCATATTAAAATTAATATCGAAATTTCATTTGCATATTATATTATCATCCTTTCAAATACCGTACTAAAGGTGTATTTAACTAATATATTATTAATCTAAAAATGTTCATAGTAATACAGTTTCTGTATACTATGTTCGGAAAACATCAAAGGATCAAAAGTTGATAAGAAGGTCACCACAAGTCCCAAACAAGGTGTACAGGGTACAGGATATACACAGGGACCAGTAAGTAAGTGTCAATCAAGTTCCAGCATCCAATGTTGGACCTTCATGCACTTGATTGACAGGGCTACCCAGAGTCTTAACACAATAGCTGGACAAGCATGGATAGTTCAATAATTGTTATTACCCAAGCTGACCTGACTTTTATATTCCTGTGTTTTATCACTAATAAATTCACATTATCTTTTTATGTACATTGTAAATCAAACAAAATGATTTTTAGAACACATATCTCAATACAAGTAAAGTAACATTTAACATGTTTAATATTTTAAAAAATACAAGTTTATTGAAAGATTTATAGGGAAAACGAAATGTTGCATTACACACATTTTAAAATTGGAACCTCAAAAAACTTTACTATGATCATGGAGATCAAAACTTTCTTTCAGTATATACATGTATCTAGTCAAAAATGGTGAATTGCTAACCTGCTAAAGTATTTTGAAATGACTATTTAATATAGCTAAGAAATGATAGAATTTACTCATTGCCTGGACAATGGACCTGGTTATACGCATTTCTGGAAGAATTAAAAGAAGATACCTAACTTAATATAGCTTATAATTTATAATAACTTTTGCTTATAAACAAATTTTTACACTGAAAAAAAATCACTGAATATCATCAAAATCAGGATTTTATGAACTTTGTTTTAATAATTGTAATCATAAAGTAATCAAAAAGTAATCATGATTACAGGACTTTTTTCAGAGTAATCGATTAAATTACGATTACTTGTAATCAGAAACATGGGTGATTACATGGAAATCTGAAAGGCTATCGATTAAGAAAAGCATGTTAATTTTTGAGATGGTTTGTAGCCTTTGATATCTTTCTAAGGCCGAAAATAGGAGTTCAAGCAATAAATAAGATTTGGCCAAGTAAGTAGGGGGTTGGAAGTTTCTCTGACAAATTCTGTTATTTTGTTGACACTTGTGAGTTCGTGAAGTAACATTTTTTTGCGCCTTTTGATTTTCAATATAACCAACCAATGCATCAGCACACAAAATATTTGACGGTGATACTGTTTTGTAGCAAACATATGTTCTATCCTGTCTCTGTCCAGCTCGGAAAACAGTTTGTTCTTCCAAGCTAGATAAAAGATTCAGGAAGGTAGTAAAGAACTGTTTTCTACATTCTCGCTATTATAAGGCCTAAATTACTATTGCTTTTGTACATTTATGGTACGGGTTAGATAACAAAAATGCAAAACTTCAAATCATATGTATTTTCAGTTGATTAAACGACGTTAACATGTTACAGTTCATCGACAGTTGTCTTCGTAGAATGCCCTACCGTGAAGTCGAGTATGTGTATTCCAGTAAAAAAAAACAAGATGTGTTTGTGAAACACCGATGACCCCGTATGACAACATAGCGAAGACAAAACTTTTCTTAAATGCAAAGGACAAGTCTCATTTAAGGCTTATCTGTGGTCCCCGGTTACTCGTCAAATTTCGAACATTTATCAAAGGCTTTAAAGATTAAATGTTATTAATAACTAATGTCTTTATTATTTGAATCTTCATCTAAAAATGTCAAATAATAGATATACACAGCATACGAAGCTGCGTTTTGAAGTTGGGGTCCTTTGATTTTCATGAATATAAAAAGAAATCACTGACAGGTACATACTTTCAAGCTTTCGTAAACACTGAGCACAGATTTGTTCAGATTTGAGTTTGATATATAATGTGTATATTATATGTGTAAAGATTGAGTAAAAATATCTTTGTTGAACAACTTTGTGCTCTATGTTTTCTAATTAAAAGTATTGTGAATTTGAACCTCTTCGCTGTCTTCATTTACATGCGATTAACCTCTTTATAACCTGTTTCGAATCACAACAAGCCACGTGGATTTATGTCGTTACAGGTAAATGCCCATGGTAGACGTGCTAGCAAGCACTCAGTTGAAATGTACTCAGTCGATCATGTATCGGTCAGCATATGGACTTAATTGTTTGGTTAATCTTGTTATAGTGGTTCATTCACATTGCTAGCGTTTTGTGAATTATAGAAAATTGTATTTGTTGTTGATTGTGAGTCTTGAACATATAACTCGTCTTTGAAAGGAAACATTATATATCACGGACATTCTTTTTATAGTATCTAATCTAAATGTCTCCGCCCATTTACATGTAACAGAAAAACCGTAGTCTGATGGAGGGGAAAAGTTCCGGCATTTTTTAGCGCGATGGGTGTTAAAAATTGGCCCATGTTTTTTGATATGTTTAATAGTTCATTATGAATGCACAATGATTGTATTAGAAATACTTTGTTATACACAATGTAATGAAATCAAACAAAATACCCATTGCTACTATCTATCCAGTAAACCAAGGGTGTCAAGAAAGGACCACACTACTATACTTAAGTGGAATACCCCTTTAATATATTGGTACCCAAAGTAGTGTATTCTCACTGGAAATACAATTGTCAAATATGAAAGTAGGCCAAGGTTAAATTTTTTTCATATGTACAGAAATCTCCAAGGTCAAGGTCAAAAAGTCAAGATAAATGGTATCCAATGAAATGTTTTGCCACAAAGAATATATACGTGAAGTATGGAAGTGTTACATTAAAGTTTTAGAATTCAGAGAATTTAAAACTAACAATTACAAAAACTTAAATGTAACAGAAGCCCGAGCCCTTCAAAAGTTATGACCAAGGTTAATATTTTAAAAGTAGTTAAAATTCCAAGGTAAAGGTCAAAGGGTCAAAATTCTTCATATCGAATGAAAGGTCTTTTCACAATTATTAAATATGAAAAGTATGAAAGCACTAGCCAAAACCCTTCAAAAGTTATTGTCAAGGTTTTTTTTTAAAGTAAGTTAAACTCCAAAGACAAAGTTTTTTGTACCCAATGAAGGGTCTTCCCACATGGATTACATATTTAAAGTATGAGAACACTAGCCACTAGCGTTTAAAAGTTATGGCCAAGGTTAAAGTTTTTTTCATTAGTTCAGAAATCCCCAACGTCAAGGTCAAAAGGTCAAGGTCATTGATATCCAATGAAAGGTCTTGCCACAAAGAAGAGATATGTGAAGTATGGAAGCCCTAGCCCTAATCATGCAAAAGTTACGGCTTCGGTTAAAAATTTAAATAAGTAAGTCAAACTCCAAAGTCAAGGGGTCAAAATTCTTCATATAAAATGAAAGGTCTTATCACAAGGATTAAATATGTAAAGTATGAAAGCACTAGCCCTTAAATTTCAAAGGTCAAATTGTTGGTATCCATTGAAAGGCCTTTCCGCAAAGATTACGCTGGGATCCTTTTATATCGCGGTTGTTAACTTTTTGGGGGGGGGGGGAAATATATTTACCATACATTTGGATATTTAAAAATATATATATAATTTTCAGTTTTTGTATTAATTATCTATATTTCTTGTTCTCTTGTTGAATTCTTTTTTTTATCTTTTTGTTTATTTACGAGGAGCATTGAACCGATTGACAGTAGTCTACGGCTGCCCAACAGTGTTATATTTTAAAAAAAAAAAAAGGAAGAAGAAATAAATGATGTAATTAAACTATAATCTAGCTATAATTTAATGACTTTGATGTAATTAGATTTTTATAAAAACGTACTTCAAAGTGAAATCAAAGATTATCAACTACTGAAGCATATAAGTTTATACATATTCAAGAAATTGAGCAATCAAAACTCTTTTTTAACATTTGCACTATGAAAAGGATAAATAATTATTTTTAAGCGCCAATGGGATTTTATTCCTTGTTCTATATCTAAGAGTGGATCTAAGAACAAAATAAATAGTAGTTGCTTTGTAGGTCTACAGTCATTTATCATTTACAAGTATTATATCTCCTTTCAATGCTTAATCATTCTGAAGTCTTTAGTCTCTCCGTTTTTACACTCATAAATTAGAGGTCAATATTGATAAAATGTTTTAGAAAAATATAATACATATAAAATAATAAAAAGTAAATTAAGAGATATATTTAAATAGACCATGAAAAAGTATAAGAAATGATTATAAATATAGTTGGTAAAATTTTATTACATTTCTTCGCGTTTGGTATATTCATAAACTTTAAAAATACGAGGGCTGTTCAATAAATAATGTCCTCGGTGTTCAGAAAGAAGCAAAAGACGCTTTTCAATGATTTAGTCTTCATGATTTTACTAATTAATCTCTTGTAAGTAAAATACATGTCCGTAACATTTTTTATCCAATTTCTGATTGTTTTTTAGAACTCATTTTTGGGTATGACCCTTAGTATACTGGAAAATGGCAGATCCAATCATTTTCCGGACTTGTTTCTTCCCTCTGAAAGGTGTTTTTTTCAAGTTTGGAAATAGAAACAAGACAAAAGGTCAAAGATCTGGCGAATATTGCTAATGTGAAAAAGCATTAACTTTCTGTTTATTCTGAAAACTCCTTTACTCTTCAGGGCATGCGGGTTTGGACACTGTCTTGAAGAAATTCAATGTTGTGGATTCCTGATTCTGGGTCCTTCCTCTATTAAACCTCTCGATTTTTTTTGCAAAAAATTGCTTTTTAGACTCCTCCAGAAATTAAACTGTCTCTCCGAATACGAATTTGGACAACAATACCACTAATTTTTAAGAAAATTACATATTAATCTGTCTTTGTGCTCTTGAATACCTGTGCTCTTGTCAGACATTCGAAGGTTTTATCAAGTACATCTTATGGTAAATTTTGTTTTGAGGGTTTTAATCAATAGACTCATGTTCCAATATCTGTTTGAAAATAAAACAAACGTGGATAACTTAAATTACTGATATTTTAAAATAATTGTTTAGAATTTCGCATACGCTGTCGTTTTCACTCATTTTTCAAAATATAGGGTGACCTTTGAGTACCAAGTTTTTTTACCGTCAAACGTTTCTTAAAAACTGTGTAAACTACTCCCGATATGATGTCTATCAAATTTGCTATGTGTCTTAAAGTCAATCTTACATCATCAAATATTATTTGTTGAAATTTGGCAACCAGTACATAAGTTGTTATAATTTTTGTTGGCAAGGAGGGTACCCATTTTTGATCCCCATTATATAATTTTTCATCATTGAAATCCACCTGCTCTTTTGTCTATAAAACAGGCATTGGTTGCTGTAAATGTCATATATTTCAGTGAATATTTCTTTGGGATTTTTAACAAGTTTTACGGCAGCTATAATGAAGCTTTTATTTTCACTCTATTTTACTGATTCTTTACCATTCATTTATAATGCAGTGTCTCGAAAAGCCCTTGTTTCCCAGCTTCTCACGATGAAACTATGTGATGAAAAGTGGTCACATAAACTGTTATAAATTCATGAAAGATTCAATTATGAGAGAAAGTCAAGTTTAATGTCATGTGATATCTGTAATATGTGTTATATAGTTCAGGACATTATTTATTGAACAGCCCTCGTATTTGCTGCATATTTTTTTTTAAAGCTACATGTAATAAATACTTCGCAATGACTCAACCCAAACTAAAATGTGCAATTTTTTTTACAAGCGAAAAAGTTCTCTATATGTTTTGTTAGTTATTTACATTATTTTTTCTATTTTCCATACTTTTTAATTTTTTGAATGTTTCTTTAATGGAAAACACGTGATTTTCAAAGCCTCGTTTTATAGAAACACCAGAGGACAATATTTTCCGGTTCAACTTTGTCATCTTAGTTTCATGTGGTATTCATAGTGATATGTATCCAGTATTATGTTTGAAATTTAGCAATGTGGACCTAAGTGCGAAAATGTTGCAAAAACTGAAGCCTACTTATAAAAAATAATGCAAAATTCTGCTAAACAATCGTCAGCGAAATTCAATTTGTATATGTTTACAATGTTTAAAAATATCGGACTGTCACGTGCGGTTTTCAGCACGTGCAATCTCATAAAAAGAAATACTGCGTAAGCACGTTACAACAGGGGGAGGGGTCTGGCATATTATGAATTTCCTATGATAAGATGTCGTAGATTTCATCTTAAGCATTTTTTAAAAACATGCACTGTTCGTATGAATGGAATCGGGAGGGGATTTAGCGGGTCCTACTTAGATTTTGACAATATATAATAGTTAACACCTCCCCTTCCATACCGGCCGCACATATTCACACACATAAAGCGGTACATGTACTTGTTTTGCATTATAATAAAGACAAGCCCCCGCCTCCAAAAAAGAAACGTTTCGGAGTCAATATTTTTTTAAAAATGATTATGCTTACTCCCTCTACGTTTTTTTTTAAAATGTTTTTTTTTATTAACGATTAGTATGGGCCTAGATATGTTACATGGATATTTTTTCTTTTTAATTTAATCCATAATTGTGCATTTTCCTAAATTCCATCACATATTTTAGCAGTTTAAACCATTTTTATCCCAGCCTGGTGAATAATAGGCAATAATATTACAGAGATACCAAGTCTCGTCTACAATATCGGTGGCAAAAAAATGTCATGAATAGAAAAGCAAAACATTTTCCTATTTGTACTGAGTCAGTAATTTAGAAAAGAAACCCCAGCTGTATCAACAGTGGACAGGAAAGCAACATTGCTGCTATAATGTGCCTCAACGAAAAAAAAACCAACATCGTAAAAATCTCATTGAAAAAAAAACGTTACTCATTCTTTGAAAGTGTAAAAAAATATTGACCAATTGCAAAGTCACGATACCGATACTTAAACATAAGTCACGATACCGATACTTAAACATAAGTCACGATACCGATACTTAAACATAAGTCACGATACCGATACTAAAACATCAGTCACGATATCGAGACTTAAACATAAGTCACGATACCGAGACTTAAACATAAATGAGACAGATATCAAATCTGCAACATCTTTATTTTTGTTTATTCAGATTACAGGTAATACAAATAAGAAAGAAATAACATACGAATCAAAGAAGAAATTATCATTCATATGCAAGCATAAAGTTAAGTGAAATCAAATTCGTCTTCAAATAGTCGTTCCTGTCAATTCAAGTCAATCATTTTCTTTAAAAAGCTGCAGCCATTTCATGCATTTTAGTTAAGTTAATAACTTTTTGCGTTATGTTGACCGCATCGCTGACGGAGAGAGCGATTTTGGCAATCAGAGCAAGACCGTCAGTGGCAAATGCAGCAACAATCATCGCGGTGATTTCTGCAGCGGCTCTTAAATACTGATACCATTTCATTGATTTAAAAGCCATCTTCACGATTTTCCAGAATATGCCAAGGGAATTGGTTTCCTTTACGAGACTGAAAAGAGCTTTTGCTTTTTGCAGGGCACTTCCCTCCTTCCAGGTCCTAAGGAATGAACTTATTATTCGTTTGAAAGCGGGCTGTTCCAATGCCGGCATGACTTCTTTCACGATCTTTCGGATAATAGAATCTTCAATATGGACTTTAATACCAATAACGCCTACGACAAATAGTACAGCTTCAATAACAAGGCTAGCGATTTGGACTGCCATTGAATCCATGATGCCTTCCACCGAGTTCAGCTTCCTAGGTTCAAGGAATTGTTTGCCTCCGCGCTGTATAGTTGCTTGTGTTCCCTGGATGTCCATTGTAAATGTCTCTTGGTCGACATATCCAGATGCCATCCTCATATCTTCAGGAGAGAGAAGTGATCTCATCCTATCCATGAATTCTTCATCTGATATGCTGTCGAGATCTCGCAGGGAATAGCTCAACTCAACTTCCTTTGCGATGCGGTTTCTCATGATCTCATCAATCTCTTTATGCTCTTCCTCTGTCTGATTCTTCGCAGAAGGATCGACCGTGAAAAGTACTTCATGCGCCAATTTCAGCACAACTTCAACGTTTGCTACAAAGATAAAAAAAACAATGAGTAAAATCATATTACCTGACCTTTCATGTGGAATCAACTTTTTTCTGCGTACATTTATATCTCACAAACTGTCTTTGATGTCTGAGCATTACTAGTACACATTCAATAGAAAACATACCTTGTTCTCTAAAAGCCATTGTCTTTTGTTGTTTTCGCTAGGATCCTTCAAAAGAAATCGGTAAAAATTATTTATTTAAAATGTTTTCAAAATTTTATTTTTAAATTTCATTTAACACAACATACACTTAAAACATTCACACTTTTAACATTTTTACACATTTACAATTAGAGGAAACTAATTGATTTAAATTGAGGAATAGAAGTGCGTGTTAAATTAAATTTGGAAACTGCATTTTCTTTTTTATGATTATTTTTATTGTGTGACATCACCTTTCAACAAATGTGGCACACAATCGATCTTAGCATATTTGATTTTGTTTAACACCAGACACTGATATCATTTTTAGTACGAGTGGAAAAAAAATGTAAAGTCAAGTTTACAGGTATTCATTAAAAAAATTAAAAAATGTTTCGAAAAAAAAAAAACAAACCAGGATTGAATTTTTGGATTGAAATGTTTATAGTCTCATGGATTATAAAGTTTCAATTTAAGAAGAACAGCATTGTAAATTTAATCAACATTTCATGATCATTGTGATCATATGAGTAAAAAAATTAAATTCAATGCAATTCAAATTACATACCTTGTCAAAGGGAATTTAGGGTTGAGCTTCCTCTCAGTGAACTGGAGTGCTGGATGAATCTGGAGAACCGGTATTTATAGTTGTGTGGAAACAAACAACTGCCGGATCAAGGAACTATATACAGGAGTTAAATTTTGAAATACTGAATCTCCCATAATGAGGTTCAAAAGGTCTCATGAGGACAATGTATACTGCTGATTTAGGAAAAATTTTATTCTCCCTATGCATGCATCCAATAAGAATCAAAACGTTCAATAAAAATAATTAGAATAAATAAGAAATTCAGTTAGAGAATGATGTAATTATTGTATGTTCAAAATATTCTTTAAAATAAATTTTAAATATTCAATGTCTGTGTTCCTTCTGATTTTGATACAAATATTGACTAACTAAAGGTTTGAATTTTGGCAAATGTAATTTGTTAAAGAATGTTTCCATATGTATCTGTAGTCAATTATCTTTGTTTGGAAATGTATCAACTATAAAAACACCGTGAGTGAAAATCAAATTTTGCAATGTCTATTGTTTTTTTTATAATTTTTCTCTTTAAAGAACAAGGAGTGTTTCATTGTCAAAAAATATATCAATACATATAGAATGCAAGTTAATTAGCGTTTTATGAATGATACAACCTTCTTCACGCCATTCAGGTGTTTTACTGAGGATCTGAAGTAAAAAAAAATAAGATAAACTTATTTAAAATTCCTTTTACTTTTTGTGTATAATATCTATGGCATTTGATAAAATTGTATGTACTAGTATCATTGTTTTAATGATGTCTGGCGTTTTTCATACTAATTGTTAGTCCATTATTTATACACTGAATTGAAGACGGATTTTTTCCGTTATTGCCCGATCATGAAAGGAGCACACGGCGGGTGTGACCGGTCAGCAGGGGATGTTCACTCCTCCATGGCACCTGATCCCACCTCTGATATTTCGGAGATTGAATACTGTTCGTTATCTCCATATCCTTTTTACCTTTATGATCAAATGTTAGAAATGGTGAAAGAATTACAATACTGTCGAGTAATTTTGGAGTAAATATAACAGTTTTAAGTTTTTGCAACTATTTAAGTCTTAAAATTAAAGATTAGATAACGGAGGTGCTGAACACTGCTTACTGAAGATTATATGAAGTTTTGGTAACCTGCACTTTAATGTAGGATCGAATAAAGGGAATTTTAGCGTAAATGGCTTATGTTGAATAGATTAACACCTGATCTAAATTAGACCAAGAAAAAAGAACATTATAACAATTATCTGGCGACTTCATAATCAGTCATCGTATATTGTCAAAATCAATTGATTTTTCGTGAACTTTATTCCCAGTAGTTTTTTAAGTTATTTTTTTTAAATAAATAGCATTTTTCTTAATGATGTACACTTAAGAATTTTTTTTTAAATTTTAAATGAGAAATAATCATTTGCTTGCAATAGTGCTGATAATAAAAATGCTAATAATCACAATTTTTAATGTCAAAGCTGATAAAAGAGGTTGACATTCATTTGAGAAATTAATAAACTGGAATTAAACATGTTAAAGCAAAATATTTACATTTGAAAATGTTTTCCTTTATATAACACTACTGAAAGCAATGCGTATCTATAACTGTATATTAACATTTGCAAATGGTTTCCTTTATATAACACTACTGAAAGCAAGCGTTTTTACAACTGCATAAATACAGGTACATGTACGGGGTCAAGAGGTCATAGATGTGCGTTTGGATAAACGTTCGACGTAATCTCTGTGTGATGTCATCAAGGGTCGACGCGCGTGGATTATATACATGCCGTTGGGTTTGAAAAATAACGCATTTAGCACGTTAAAAGTAAAAATCAGGCAAATTAAAAGTATGAATCGGGCTTTATGGGATTTGATCACGTGACCAACCCGTTTTACATCTCAATAAAACTCAAAAAATGATACCTTTTTTCTTAAATAGATACTGGTACGGGGTCAAGAGGTCATAGATGTGCGTATGAATAAACGTTTGACGTAATTTCTCAGTGACGTACGTCATAAAGGGTCGACACGCGTTCAGTGGAGTACATACATGCCGTTGGGTTTGAAAAATAATGCATTTCAAACGTTAAAAGTCATAATCAAGCAAATATAAAGTATGAATAAGTCACAAATGTAAATATAAGTAATAAGGTATCATTTTAAAACATCTATCGGGCAATAAATACGGGTTGGTACGAGATTAAATTCATCGGGTTTACTCTCGTGACCAACACGTATTTTTATCCCGATAGATGTTTAAAATGATACCTTATTTCTTAAGAAAATACAATTTCGTTTTAAATGAAGTTTACTTATTTATTTACCTGTCTCAATAAAGAAGTGAGGTTTCACTAAAACAACATGTGTGTGCATGGTTTTTAATTTGTACCAAACATAGGCTTAATTTTAACATAATGAAGTAAGTATTTACTCTAACTTTATTTAATATTGATTTTTTTTTTTGAAATTCCGAAAGCATTTATTATTTGTATGCATGTGCAGTACTTCTAATGTTTATCAATCATTATGATTATTTTTTGAAATGTGATATATATCAAAACCTGCGCCTTATCATGAAAAACTTGACTTTTTTAATCACTACTTTATTTCGTTTTATTTCATTTATCTTGAAATAAATAAATCAAGTATTTTGACGGTTGACAAAGTTCTGTTAAAAGTACAAATATTTAGCACATATGCATTAGGATACAAATAAGATGGAAACCTTCTAATGGAAATTGATAATCCCCTCCTCGTGTATGTTGTGAAATCAATGCATCCTGTTACCGTTCAAGATGATCACCACTATTGTGTGAAAAGATCTTTCACCTGTTTCAACATGTCTAATGGCCAAAAACAGAATACTTGTTCCCAAAAGGAGATATCAAAACTTATTTGGCATGGACTGTATGGGGAAGTTGCATTTTATCAATCGATGTTAACTCCGTCTTTTTCCTTCTGTCAAAGATCTTCAAATGTACATGAATTTTATAATCAGTTAAATTCCAATATACAAGATGTGTACAAAAGGTTCGTGGACAATGACGTTTTTGTGTAAATAAATGGTTCTATATAAATTTGTTGTATATCAAAATATTTCTTATGAAAAACAAGTGAGAATGATTTAATTTTTTATTGATGAAACGTAATATTTTTGTAAAAATCGGGGTCTTTAAGGATCGCAAAAAGTGCGCACGGACCAAGGTTAAAATGCCATAAACTCTGATGCAAAGTGTTCGGATTAAATTGATTATATTTTATATAAAACAAGTAAAAATTTCAATTTATCAAAATTTCATTTAACACAGATAAAGAGACTTTAATCATTTTATGATATCTTAAGTATCGATTACTATATAGAGAGTGCAAATACTAAACAAAAACTCCACAAATTATGTGTCAAAACTCGACAGAAAAGGCGACGTCGGCCGTCCGCACGGGGCAGCGTCCGATAAAAATTCAGTTTTAATACGGTTGAAACGACATAAGAGACAAAATATTTGTTAAAACAACTCAAATTATTGAAAGATATTTGATCTATCGATTTAAGATCGGTATATATACGAATTTTCGAAAGTGAGTACAAATTTAAAGAAACTACAAGAATTTAAAAAACACATGTAATTTACTGAAAATGGAGATTTCTATTCATGACGTTGTTATAAATCTAGCGCAGCGTCGAACTGACCTGTGCATTTTGTGTATACAAACTATTTATATAGATGACACTCGAAAATTTTTGTGCATTGTTTTGAATTTTAAAAATTTAATAAATATAATCTATATTTAAAGATTATTGCTAGCACTTTGAAGTGCGTTGCACCTTAAAAAAGAAATGTAGTGTGTCCATGAACATGTGTAAAGTCAAAATCCAAATGTTTGACGTTATAATGAAATTAGCTTAACGTCAGACTGGTCCGTGCAAACAATCTCCGATCTTTAAAGACCTCGATGTTTACAAAGATATTAAGTTTCATCAATAAAAATTAAATAATTCTTACTTGGTTTTTCATAAGAAATACCGGGTAATTTGATATACGATAGATGCATGTAGAACCATTTATTTTAATAAAAAACGTCATTGTTTACGAACGTTTTGGACAACCCTCATAGATTATGTAGCAGTGAGTATTGTTTATTAGTAATTTCAGTTAAGTGTGAAGTTTTAAATTACGTCACAATCTTTTTTCGAGAGATGCATCCAGCGTAAACAATTCCTGGAAATAGTCTGTTGCACGAACAACCAATCAGGGATTAGAAAAAAAAACTTCCAGTCGTAGAGATTGCGGTTAGGAGGCGTGTCCTATTTACCTTGAGAGCAGCTGTCATCATAGGTTGTGAAAACTTCACACTTAACAGAAATTACTACGAGGGCTGTTCGGAAATCATTGAGACACTGTGTTTATTTTTCTTTCCAATGAACGTCCTTCGTTGAAAATTCGCATGTATGTTTGACAAACACCAAGAATTCATAAACGCAAAAAATATTAAATACCGGTATTAAATTTCTTATCTTCAATGGTCTATAAGTGTGTCAATGTAGGGGTACCCGGAGCAGTCACGGAACCAGATATTTAAAATATGTAACAACAACGTTCAAACCCCCGGTGGACCTATAATAAGGCCGAAAATAATTCAATTTAGCTAGGCTTATAATTTTTTATTTTATTTTGAATGCATGTTGTGTAAGTTTGTACGAATTCTGATCAGAAATAAGGAGTTCATTTAAAAAAAAAACGCAGTAAAGCATTCTGATAATGACAGGACGAAAAAATGGAAATTGACGTCAAGGCGGAGCAGCGAGAGACTTTAAATTTTTTGTAGGGCTACCGGTATTTAAAACTTTTTTCCACACTGACAGACCTGCTTAAACAATGACAAACAAGACTGCAAAACATGTTTAAGGGTTGTTATGTCATAGGTATTTATTTTTTCTGACCAAGTAAAATCAGAAGCTCCGGACTACCATCAATTTAGACCTAATGGACTTAATATTTGTTGTTTGCGTTTCATGTTTATAATTTCACCAATATTTATTTCCCACTAGTGTTGAAAGAAATAGCTAGCACAATTTAAACCCCTCTAATAAAATTTTTAATAGATCACTAATTGAAAAAAAGTTGCCAGATATTTGGAAACTATCACAGATTACACCCGTATTTAAAAATAAAGGTAGTGCTCAAGAAGTATCAAATTATAGACCAATATTCCTAACAAGCGTCTTCTGTAAAATTATGGAAAAAATATTTTTTATACAGTTGCATAATTTTATGAAAGATAATAATGTTATTTACAAATATCAGTCAGGGTTTCAACCTGGAGACTCAACTGTGAACCAACTAGTAAAAATATATAACACTATAATTTCAAGTCTTGACAAAGGAAAAGATGTTAGATTTATTTATTTTTTTTTTTTTTTGATATCTCAAAAGAATTTGATAAAGTTTGGCTTAAAGGTCTCTTATCTAAATTAAAAAAAATATTGTATTAATGGCAACATATTAGGCTGGATTGAGAATTATTTGTGTGATAGACAAGAAAAAGTTGTAATTGATGGCTTTTCATCACTCCTTGAGACAGTAAATGCTGATGTTCCTCAGGTTTCTGTTTTGGGACCTTTTCTTTTTCTCCTATACATAAATGATATACATGTATGTGATGATTTAGCAAATAATATACGTCTTTATGCTGATGACACCTCCTTATATGTATTGTAGAAAAGGAAGTCACAAATGTGGCACAATCACTTACTAATGATCTAGATCTAATTGTTAATGGTAAAATTAAAAAGAAATGGCTTGTTGATTTTAATCCAAACAAAACTGTAAATGTTAATTTCATCCGCAAAAACATAAAAATATCCGCCCATTACATTTGGTGAACATAGTCCATCCATTATTCTAAATGCATCTCATACCAACCTAGGATTACATTTTCAAAGTGATGCTACCTGGACATCGCATATACAATTAATTTTAAAAAAAAAAGCTACAAAAAGACTAAATATCCTCAGAATGCTTAAGTATAAAGTGAAAAGGAAAATACTTGTTAAGATATTATTTTATTTATAAGACCTGTTTAAAAATATTTTGATGTTGTCTGGGACAATCTTTCTGAAAAAGATGCAAAACTTTTAGAAGATATCCAAGTAGAAGCAGGTAGAATCATTACAGGTTTAAGACCAAATTCCTCTAGGTCAAAATTGTTTGATGAATTACGGTGGGATCTTTTACAAACTAGGAGGAATATTCATAAATTGCTACTATTTTAAAAAATCATAAATGGTTATTCACCTAAATATTTAAATGACTTGATTGAACCTTTTCGTCCTACAAACCACCCCTATAATCTTAGAAATAATGATGCAGAATTCAAAATTCCTTCTATTAGAACTGCATCATATGTGGAAAGTTTCTTTCCATTAACTGTTAAACTGTGGAATAACTTGCCTGATTATATCAGAAATGCTCCTGGAATATCTTTATTCAAAGGTCTTTTAAATTCTTATTTTTCTAAAAAAGGGTAAAGAAATTTATCATTTTGGAATAAGAAAGTACAATATAATACATCGTCAGTTGCAAAATAATGCAGGTAATTTAAAGGCACATTTATATAACCAATCGGAAACACCAATGTGTGAATACTGTATTGACTCTGTTGAAGATGCTCATCATTATTTTTTGATTGTCCAAAATATTCCTCTTCAAGGAATGTACTTTTCCAAACAATCCAAAATATTATTGATTGTGATCAAACTCATGAACTTAATTTACTTAAATTTGTATGGTAGTCCCAATCATGGACTAGGTATTACTATTCAAATATTCGAAGTAGTACATGCTTTCATCGCAGCAACCAAACGTTTTATTTGACACTGTCATGTATGTTACTTATGCCAACACTTTCTAACCGGTGCTACATTCTGATTTTTTTCTATCGACTCTTTTTTTCCTCTTGTTTCTTTGTTACTATGTTTGTCTATTTATTTTCATACCTATGTATTGTGTGTTCATCTTGACCTTGTAGGGAGAGGGCTAAAATGGACTTCGCCTGCTGCCCAATCCCATTCACTTAATATGTGAATAAATTTTTGTATAAATAAAAAAAAACTTATTTAATTATCACAAGACGAAAAACCACCTTTAAGCAATAGCTTAATGGTAGCTTAATGGTGACTTAATGGTGGCTTAAAGAAGTTAATTCCTTTAAGCCACCATTAAGCTGCAACTTAAAGGTGCTTAATGTCCAAACTTCATTAAGCTACCATTAAGCACCTTTAAGCTGAGCGTAATGGTGACTTAATGGTCAAACCTCATAAAACTTTTACGCACTTTATTTATATCGAATCTTTCAACTAACTTTTTAAGTTATTTCAATATCATTTACGCAAAGACTATTTCAACTCATAATTTTGTCTCGATCGTAATTTCTATATAACATTTTTGTTAACATCCATAAACTCAGGCACTGAGAACAAAGCTAGCTAATAGCCACAAGGACTTGCTCCCGGTGTCTTATAATTATTTATTTATTTTTTTAAAAAATCATTTACATTAATAATAAAACAAGACATGCTTTATCATTACCGTATACTGTATGATTTTTTTTTTAAATAAATAAATATAACATGCATTGTTTTTATTATTAGTGTATATGAATTTTTTTTATATTAAATAATTATTACACGCCAGGAGCAAGCCTCTGTGAAATATCTTAATTTTTCACTACCGAAAATCAATTTGTTCTTAAAATTATCTTTATCCATGAACACAAAATATATATTACTTAAAAAAAAAAAAGATGGTATTTTTATTTCTTGTGTTAAAAGCAACATTCTGCTACAGAATTCACAGGAATATAAAATCATAATATTGTTCTCGTAAAAAAAAAAATGTTATTTCAAAATCGATTTTCAGAAGAACAGCCTATCAGATTAAACATGACATCCAACCAGATTTATACACATTGGGAAATGGGGTAAGATTAACAATTGACATTGTACAGTTTACTGACTGGTCAGATAATAGACCTTAATTAGGTGTGTCCACCGTCCCCGGTTAACTAACAGGAAACTATATATACACAACGTACACTGACAGATTTTGATGATCAATTATTTTTAAAAATTCAAATTTAACGCAAGCATATAACAAATTTAAAATCATTATTCATCGTTAAATGATAATTACTTTGATACCTATTATGATACCAAAAAATTTAAACTGAATATGATATTTTAAAAGAAGTTTTTCTACGCGAGGATTGTCACTAAATTGTAGACACAAAAACCCTTGATATCCGCAACATATTTAAAAATAGTAGAATCTGTTTTTCATCTTTCTTTTTCGATGGTTTTTTTTTTTTGGTATTTTATCTATAATTAATTCAATTTCAATCATGATTTAACGCTTACATGTATAAATCTTCGAATAGCAGAGCGAGAAATACAATGTAGTAATGTGATATAAGCCTTTTAAAAAGATACATAAATGAAAGTGTTTATATTTTGATTAATAAATCAATTCAAGACTTTGGAAACGTTCAACAAAATAAATACTTTTACAAATCTAAACAAATTTAGTGAAAAATAAAGGTTTTAATATTTTCTAATGAGATCGGATGCGGAGATAGCCTAACGGATAAGGCGTCTGCCAACTAATTTAAAGGTCGTGGGTTCGCGCTCCTCTAGTGGCAAATTCTTTTTTTCTTTTAATTTTGAATTTTGTTCTTTTTAATTATTTTTTACCAAGTCAAGATATGTGTGAACTCGATATTTATAATTTTGATAACAAATCACTATAAAATATTTTTTCACCCATAAAAACAGCATTATCTATTCTAAACCTTTAGGGCTCGAGACAATTATTTTAATCAAGAAAATAAAAATAAGCTAATTTAAATGTACTCATTATAGTTTGCACTGACCTATATTCCAATCGGGATGTGAAAGTGTAATACTTTTCCAAACAAACTTGGTAATCGGATTAGGGACAGTGTAACCTACCAGGATGTTTATCTATTTTCGGACATCGATACAGGAACAGTAACGGAACATTGCTAAATCTTACTTTAACATTATATTAACTTTTGCACAATACCAGGCCCCGGGATCATGAAGCATCTTAAGCTTAAGTCAAAAAATGCATAAGATGCAGAAATTTTTTAGAGGTCAAGCAGCCCAAAATGAAAATGCTTTCCGATTTTGTATCATCAGTCTGCTGTTGCATGCAAATTATGTTTCCTTTAATAAGTTTTAAAGATTTTATAGATAATTGAAATTTTGACTTAAATCTAAGTCTGTTTCATGATCCCGGGGCCAGGACACTTAACTTAAGATTATGTCTAAATTACAATTTATTTTATAAAGTTCTAGAATTTTATCCAAATTTATTGAATATAACTTGTTTACTTCAATCTGACTTGTTTGTTTCATATGTAAATAAGTATTATGTATTGTACATCATAAAAATGACAGTCTAACTTTACGAAGCGCTCTCATCTGTGCCACACTTCTCAGAACGGGGTTCTTCGGAGCAACGTTCTATGAGGAATCGAGAGACACTATACGTTCACGAGCCATTTTACGATCGGTGTCCAATGTCTTCCCCCACTATACGATCACTAATTGTTTTCATTATGAATTTGATTAAACTAAAATAAATATTTACAAGAAGAAATTTTCCTTGTCATTGGTTCACACTTTTGCGTAATGGTGGCTAAATGGTGGTTTATTGGTAGCTTAATGGAGTTTGGACATTAAGCACCTGTAAGTGTGGCTTAATGGTAGCTTAATGGTGAATTAAAAACAGAGATTTTTTTTTACCTGGTGGTAAATTCCAGGTGAGGGAGGGGCTTATTTTGTACAGGTGTAAATGCCGGGGTGGGGGGTAGGGTGGGGGTGGGAGGGGTAGCAGTCTACCTGTGGTCTTCTTTCTTCAAACCCTATACACAGGAAGTGATTTAATACACAGTGAAATACCCCAGGTGTCAACTTTATGTGTATTGGGGATTTTGAAACAATTTTAAAATTAATATACAAGTAAAAGAGTTTTTCAATTATATATTGATTTATTTTTAACTGTTTGAAAACACCCCTACCCATTAAAAAAAGTTATTATGATATTGTACTATAAATTCAAATATTAAAACAAAGATTGTTTTAGACGTTAGTGTATTTGTTTAATAAAAAAAAAACAATTCCAATAAAACCAAATTAGACTTAATTCGTTAATTAAATGAAAAATACATTTCACTTAAAAATATCTAAATTTATCCTAGCCTAATAAAGCTTTGTCAATGAAACATGCTAAAAAGACTGCTTGTAAATTCTTATTGGATTAAAAAAAGGAAATTTAAATATATTAAGTGAACCATGATTAGAAACGGTATTTTTAAATTTAATTACTTCACACAGTACTTCTCTGAACTTAATCAATAACATTTCGACCTTTACATTTTAGCATATTAAAATTAATATCGAAATTTCATTTGCATATTATATTATCATCCTTTCAAACACCGTACTAAAGGTGTATTTAACTAATATATTATTAATCTAAAAATGTTCATAGTAATACAGTTTCTGTATACTATTTTCGGTAAAGATCAAAGGATCAAACGTTAATAAGAAGGTCACCACTAGTCCCAAACAAGGTGTACAGGGTACAGGGTATACACAGGGACCAGTCAGTAAGTGTCAATCAAGTTTCAGCATCCAATGATGGACCTTCATGCACTTGATTGACAGGGCTACCCAGAGTCTTAACACAATAGCTGGACAAGCATGGATAGTTCAATAATTGTTATTACCCAAGCTGACCTGACTTATATATACCTGTGTTTTATCACTAATAAATTCACATTATCTTTTTATGTACATTGTTAATCAAACAAAATGATTTTTAGAACACATATCTCAATACAAGTAAAGTAACATTTAACATGTTTAATATTTTAAAAAATACAAGTTTATTGAAAGATTTATAGGGAAAACAAAATGTTGCATTACACACATTTTAAAATTGGAACCCAAAAAACTTTACTATGATCATGGAGATCAAAACTTTCTTTCAGTATATACATGTATCTAGTCAAAAATGGCGAATTGCTAAGCTGCTAAAGTATTTTGAAATGACTATTTAATATAGCTAAGAAATGATAGAATTTACTCATTGCCTGGACAATGGACCTGGTTATAAGCATTTCTGGAAGGATTATAAGAAGATACCTAACTTAATATAGCTTATAATTTATAATAACTTTTGCTTATAAACAAATTTGTACACTGAAAAAAAATCACTGAATATCATCAAAATCAGGATTTTATGAACTTTGTTTTAATAATTGTAATCATAAAGTAATCAAAAAGTAATCATGATTACAGGACTTTTTTCAGAGTAATCGATTAAATTACGATTACTTGTAATCAGAAACATGGGTGATTACATGGAAATCTGAAGGGCTATCGATTAAGAAAAGCATGTTAATTTTTGAGATGGTTTGTAGCCTTTGATCTTTCTAAGGCCGAAAAAAGGAGTTCAAGCAATAAATAAGATTTGGCCAAGTAAGTAGGGGGTTGGAAGTTTCTCTGACAAATTCTGTTATTTTGTTGACACTTGTGAGTTCGTGAAGTAACACTTTTTTGCGCCTTTTGATTTTCAATATAACCAACCAATGCATCAGCACACAAAATATTTGACGGTGATACTGTTTTGTAGCAAACATATGTTCTATCCTGTCTCTGTCCAGCTCGGAAAACAGTTTGTTCTTCCAAGCTAGATAAAAGATTCAGGAAGGTAGTAAAGAACTGTTTTCTACATTCTCGCTATTATAAGGCCTAAATTACTATTGCTTTTGTACATTTATGGTACGGGTTAGATAACAAAAATGCAAAACTTCAAATCATATGTATTTTCAGTTGATTAAACGACGTTAACATGTTACAGTTCATCGACAGTTGTCTTCGTAGAATGCCCTACCGTGAAGTCGAGTATGTGTATTCCAGTAAAAAAAAACAAGATGTGTTTGTGAAACACCGATGACCCCGTATGACAACATAGCGAAGACAAAACTTTTCTTAAATGCAAAGGACAAGTCTCATTTAAGGCTTATCTGTGGTCCCCGGTTACTCGTCAAATTTCGAACATTTATCAAAGGCTTTAAAGATTAAATGTTATTAATAACTAATGTCTTTATTATTTGAATCTTCATCTAAAAATGTCAAATAATAGATATACACAGCATACGAAGCTGCGTTTTGAAGTTGGGGTCCTTTGATTTTCATGAATATAAAAAGAAATCACTGACAGGTACATACTTTCAAGCTTTCGTAAACACTGAGCACAGATTTGTTCAGATTTGAGTTTGATATATAATGTGTATATTATATGTGTAAAGGTTGAGTAAAAATATCTTTGTTGAACAACTTTGTGCTCTATGTTTTCTAATTAAAAGTATTGTGAATTTGAACCTCTTCGCTGTCTTCATTTACATGCGATTAATCTCTTTATAACCTGTTTCGAATCACAACAAGCCACGTGGATTTATGTCGTTACAGGTAAATGCCCATGTTAGACGTGCTAGCAAGCACTCAGTTGAAATGTACTCAGTCGATCATGTATCGGTCAGCATATGGACTTAATTGTTTGGTTAATCTTGTTATAGTGGTTCATTCACATTGCTAGCGTTTTGTGAATTTTAGAAAATTGTATTTGTTGTTGATTGTGAGTCTTGAACATATAACTCGTCTTTGAAAGGAAACATTATATATCACGGACATTCTTTTTATAGTATCTAATCTAAATGTCTCCGCCCATTTACATGTAACAGAAAAACCGTAGTCTGATGGAAGGGAAAAGTTCCGGCATTTTTTAGCGCGATGGGTGTTAAAAATTGGCCCATGTTTTTTGATATGTTTAATAGTTCATTATGAATGCACAATGATTGTATTAGAAATACTTTGTTATACACAATGCAATGAAATCAAACAAAATACTCATTGCTACTATCTATATATATATATATATCTCAAAATACATGAAATTCATTTATTTTAAATATTTATATTAATTACCGCATATCTGTTTGAATTACTATGGATACTTTACGTGTGTCAATTATCAAGACACAAGATGGGAACTTTGTGTTTTTTTTTTCGTCTTGTGTGCATTAGTTACATGTACTTGTGTTTCATTGTCTTTCTTGTTGTGCACCAGAATCCTGCTTCCGTTGAAGACGGTGTTGTGTTCAAAGTTCATTAATGTGTCAATGGATACAAGAGGGAAACCTTTGGTATATTCTTCCATATAATGTACATATATTATTTCCCATAATTTCTTACAGTGGAAGAAAAATATGGGTACGTCTATTCAAACTTACATAAATCTTTTTTTCATTTCAAAACGCAAAAAATGATTAACGCAAAATGTGACAACAAAAAAAGTACGTTATTACATTTTGCATTGATCTCGCCGCAAATTGTGATAAGGCAAAATGTAATAATCCCAAAATCGTTTTATGACATTTTGCGTTATAACTAAATGTACCTTCCCGTCCTAATGACGAATTTAAACAACATGTTAATTAACCTAAATGAAAATTTATATTGGTAGATAACTATAGAAAAAAAATTTATTCTATCAATGATTTTTTTTTATTTTAAATGTGGAGTAATCCTTTGCTTGCTTAATTGCTTAATTGCTGCTGATAAGGAAAAAAATGCTTATCGCAGCTATATTCTGTTGTCAAAGTAGATAAAAGGAAGATCAAGATTAATAAGCAAAAATATTTTCATAATATACAGTAAACCAACTTTTATTCGCGTGCGAGAAATTTTCGCGAGGTTCGCGAGAACCTCGTCATCGCGAATATTTCCCGCCGCGAATTATCCTTAAAGTATCTTTTTCTATTAAAAACAGTTTCAAAAACGACTTGATCGCGAAAATTAATTCTTGCGAACTATTTTACTCCATGTAAATCGCGAAATAAAGTCCTCGCGA
Organism: Saccostrea glomerata; assembly: GCA_003671525.1. Classification (NCBI taxonomy): domain Eukaryota; kingdom Metazoa; phylum Mollusca; class Bivalvia; order Ostreida; family Ostreidae; genus Saccostrea; species Saccostrea glomerata. Next base: position 669,446 of record PRKT01000285.1, read on the forward strand.
ATAAAAAGTGGTTTACAGTATATACTAGTTCATTATGATGATGGAAAATTACTGGGTATACATAATTATGTAATTGTTTTGTTTTTCTGCTTTGTACTATACAAATTTTGAAGTTGTTCCCATGTTCAATTGTCATAGTCTATTTCTTTTTTTTCTCTCTGATCAAAACTGTCTTTAAATTCTTCTGAAAAAAAATATTATAAAAAACGAATTGAACAGGTCTAGAATCGTTTTTCTAGATAATTATTTATCTTAATTTATTTTCATAAAATATATGGATGCTATTCAATCCAATTATTACTAGTATTATTCTTTTAAAATCAATTTTATTATTATTATATTATATTATTCAATGCTATTATACTCAGTTCTCGTATAAAGACTACAATTTCTCAATTTGGCACCAGTTTAAGTTTTCTATATTTTGGTATTATTTACAATATTTCCTTTATTTCACATAATACAAATATTTTCTTTTTTTGTTATTATACAAATCAATTAGCTCATATTATCTTCTTCTGGCTTGTATGCATTGATATATTTCGTCAGACTTGCAAATTTGACGTGAGTAGCTGTAAATGTATAGAGAATAATACATACCCTTTTCCATATCACATCCTGTATCAGCCCGAGACACCAATATTAGCCAGAGGGCCGAAGGCCCGAGGACTGATATTGGTCTAGGGCTGATACAGGATGTGATGTGGAAAAGGGTATTTATATGTTTATTACATACTTAGTTATAAAATATAGCATACATTAAGTTGAGAAGAAAATAAGTAATTACTAGTTATCATGCATGGACTGCGTACATACATGTACATGGTTTATTGTCTCATACGATTTGGGGTTGTTTCTACTTCTATTTAATGCACTCGATCCTAATTTGAAAATAATCTATTACATGTATTTGTAAATTAAGATTAACATTATTTTCAAAAAGTTAAAATTAAGAGAATATGAACCCACCAAAAATTGTGTATGTTCACAAGTACCGTTTTTGTGGTTTAATTTATTAAGGGTGTGATATTGACGTCACAATAGCCGTATCAGCCCTGCAGGGCTGATACGGCTATTGTGACGTCAGCCATATCGCATATGCAAAAAACCTGTATTTATTACTAAGTGTGTAATAAATAAAAGTATTGAATGTCATTCAGAGTTTAGATGAAGATTCATGTTAAATGCTTTTAGGAAATACAAAGAAAACGTACCGGTAGATAATGGTATTTTACACGGATGACATTAAACTTTCATCAGCAAGAATATATTCTTCTAAGAATAATTTGATTAAATAATAGAATCATCAATTTGTAAATTTTTGGTACATGAAAAGTGCGCAAGATGACTAAGCATCTTAAGTAAGGCAAGTCAATATATTTGTAAATCTGTTATTGTGCCGTGTAATAAGGTCATATTGACTACATGTATATATATATTAAATCAGATGGTCAGGAAAAAATCAAACTTGTTTCCTTAATTAGAAATATAGAAATTATATTTTCAATGCCTTAATTCATATTATTTATCTATTTCTAACAATAAATGTTCATCTCTTTCATGTTTATCAACTTTAGTAATAATAAATAGTGGCAACAAGCATACATCTTATCGGCAGTATGCAAGCTGTCTGATCTTCTTCATCCAAATACAAACAAAAATAATATGCAATCGGATAAATGATTGTTTCTATAGAATGCTACTTTCCTTGAATTTTACTTAGGTTAATTGTATCTTGTTTAAATGGAATATTTCAATTGGGTTGAAAAGTATGTTTTGGCTCTCTAATATTTACAAACAATTTAATGACACTTGCTTTGGCCTTCAACTCGACATTTAGATATATCGACGACTTATTGTCAATTAACAATGGTAATTTCCATTCCTACGTCGACACGATATATCCTGGTGAGCTTGAGATAAAAGATACCACAGAGTCTGAGACCTCTGTTTCATACTAAGTCTTGGATATTTTACTTGAAAAAGACGCTAATGGTAATCTAACAACCAAGCTATATGATAAACGTGATGACTTTAACTTTTCTCTCTTCAATTTCCCTTACTTATGCAGCAATATACCTTCATCATCTGCATACGGAATATATATATCTCAGTTGATTCGATACGCAAAAGCATGCTCTACGTATGAACAATTTCTACAACGAAGTAAATAATTGACAAGCAAGTTGATTAAACAAGAATATCAGCAGTCTCGTTTAAAGTCATCATTTCGTAAGTTCTATGGTCGATACAATGACCTTGTCAGCAAATACAATTTATTATTGAGTCAAATGCTGACTGACGTTTTTCATACCAATTGTTAGTCCATTATTTATACACTGAATTGACGACGGATTTTTCATCACATAATGTCTGCCACTTATTTATTACAAAATAGA
>PRKT01000285.1:671859-684621 GCA_003671525.1 Saccostrea glomerata
GTAGCATAGACAATAATGTGTAAATGGAGACTTTTATTTTACGGCGTTGCGGAATCCGGAAAAACAGCACGTGCAAATATGCGAATTCTTTCCATCACGTGATTGCTATCGGTCTCTACCTTAAAACATATCACAGGTGAATAAACGTTTAACACAATAGTGCGAAGGACAACCTTCCTAAGCAATAATAGGATTCATAGAAGGAAATAACATTGCAAAATAACCGGAAGAAGAGACACGAAGATCCTATCTTGTATCTTCATGGACACAAGTACCAGTTGTACATTTAACAGAACTTTGTCTCCTGTCAAAAAGCTTTAACTTTGTTATTTAAGAAAAGAATAAGGAAAAAAGAGGGTGAATTAAAAAGAAAAGACCGCCAAATTGAGATTTTATTTGACAGAATTCAAGTACTTATTCTGTACATATTTTTCCTTATATCGGTAATCATATTGCACATGCATTCTCGTTAAAAATCCCGAAGTAGAATGAAAGGAAGTCTTCTCAGCAAAATGGTGCTTGCGAATTTTATTAAAGTCAAGATTGCAACACCCTTTTGTGACATTTTGAAAATTCAATATTTTTTAAGGTCTCTGAAGAAAAAAACAATGGTTAATGTAAAAATTTAAGACTTTCCTGATTATATTTAAAGTATTAAGATTAAAATGTTGACTGTAGTAATTCCTGTTTCATCAAGTTGTGGTCATGGCTTATGTTTAAAAATGCTAAATCATGTCAAGAGTGCACAATAAAAAAATATATATATTGTTGTTACAGAAACATTGATTGTACAAATTTGAAGGCAAGTAAGTCAAAAATAATTTTCATGTTGTACCATCTAATAATATACAATTTAAACCTTTAGAATTAAATATAAATCACAAGCACCATTTATGAGAATCAATATGTGTATATTAATGTCTGGAGTGCAAAATTTGATATTTTGCTCCCCAGCTGAGAAAACTGTTTTCATTATATGATTTTCTGATTTTTATTTTTGAAAATAAAGCCATAAAAAACATTCTATCAAATAGATCTATTAATTACTGGGTCTGTTTATGTTTCAGATCTATATATTTCTATGTTTTAAAGATGAAAGTTATATGCTGAAAAAAACTAGCATTCATGCTACTTCGGGATTTTTAAATAGAATGTGCAATTTGACGATAGACATAGGGAAAAAAAATTATTTTATGTACAGAATAAGTAGTTGAATTCTTTCCGTTTGGTGGTCATTATTTTCTAATTCACCCTCTTTTTTCCTTGATCTTTTGTGAATAAACGAAATAACGGTTTTTTGACAGGGGACAAATTTCTGTTAAATGTACAGTTGGTACTTAGTATGTGTCCATTAAGATACACGATTGGGTCCTTATGTCACTTCTTCCGGTTATTTTGCAATGTTATTTCCTTCTATGAATCCTATTATTATCCAAGAAGGTTGTCCTTCACACGATTGTGTTAAACGTGTATTCAAATGTGTTAATCAGGATGCAATGTTGGAAGGTCCTCTCTTTTCTTGTATCTATTGATGCTTTTTTTTTGGCGTTACAGTACATTTAATATGACCTTTTTGCACTGAAATTTGTGTCTTAATTGAAAACTACATTTTTGACGTTTTACTTCCAATATTTTTATTCAATTAAAGCATGAAACAAAATAAAGTCTTTAAAAACAAAAGACACATTAAAATTGTGACCAATAAAAAGTTTCAAAATGATTCACATAATAAATTATTTGACCTTTCTCGGGCATTGAAAATTTAATTAGCAAGAAAATTATTTTCAAGTCTTAAACTTTTTCTGAATTTAAGCAAATAGGTCAAAGTTATCTTAGATATCTAGAAAAGAAGATAAAAAGTGAGGGTATATGATGTAAATTTTCCGATATTACTAAAAATCTGTCAATTTTACGTTAAAATTGGCTCACTTTTCCCCCGGATTTTCAGAATATATTAACTATATTTGTCTAACTTCGTTGAAAGAATTCACAAGAAATAACTTAATAGATATTTCAGAACCAGCATAACACATTTCACTTTAAAAAAAAAGCAAAAAAAAAAAAAAATTTCTTGGTCGGTTTCAATCTCACTTCTATTTTGATTCTCATGAAGATGCTTCAATTTCGAGAATTGTAAAGATCTAATATGTATGGCAAATTTGTCTTTTAAATCGAGGAAATTTCTCGATTGCTTCATCTGCCATCTTGTAGCATAGACAATAATGTGTAAATGGAGACTTTTATTTTACGGCGTTGCGGAATCCGGAAAAACAGCACGTGCAAATATGCGAATTCTTTCCATCACGTGATTGCTATCGGTCTCTACCTTAAAACATATCACAGGTGAATAAACGTTTAACACAATAGTGCGAAGGACAACCTTCCTAAGCAATAATAGGATTCATAGAAGGAAATAACATTGCAAAATAACCGGAAGAAGAGACACGAAGATCCTATCTTGTATCTTCATGGACACAAGTACCAGTTGTACATTTAACAGAACTTTGTCTCCTGTCAAAAAGCTTTAACTTTGTTATTTAAGAAAAGAATAAGGAAAAAAGAGGGTGAATTAAAAAAAAAAGACCGCCAAATTGAGATTTTATTTGACAGAATTCAAGTACTTATTCTGTACATATTTTTCCTTATATCGGTAATCATATTGCACATGCATTCTCGTTAAAAATCCCGAAGTAGAATGAAAGGAAGTCTTCTCAGCAAAATGGTGCTTGCGAATTTTATTAAAGTCAAGATTGCAACACCCTTTTGTGACATTTTGAAAATTCAATATTTTTTAAGGTCTCTGAAGAAAAAAACAATGGTTAATGTAAAAATTTAAGACTTTCCTGATTATATTTAAAGTATTAAGATTAAAATGTTGACTGTAGTAATTCCTGTTTCATCAAGTTGTGGTCATGGCTTATGTTTAAAAATGCTAAATCATGTCAAGAGTGCACAATAAAAAATTATAGTGTTGTTACAAAAACATTGATTGTACAAATTTGAAAGACAAGTAAGTCAAGAATAATTTTCATGTTGTACTATCTAATAATATACAATTTAAACCTTTAGAATTAAATATAAATCACAAGCACCATTTATGAGAAACAATATGTGTATATTAATGTCTGGAGTGCAAAATTTGATATTTTGCTCCCCAGCTGAGAAAACTGTTTTCATTATATGATTTTCTGATTTTTATTTTTGAAAATAAAGCCATAAAGAACATTCTATCAAATAGATCTATTAATTACTGGATTCTGTTTATGTTTCAGATCTATATATTTCTATTTTTTTTTAAGATGAAAGTTATATGCTGAAAAGACTCGCATCCATGCTACTTCGGGATTTTTAAATAGAATGTGCAATTTGACGATAGACATAGGGGAAAAACAATTTATTTTATGTACAGAATAAGTAGTTGAATTCTTTCCGTTTGGTGGTCATTATCTTCTAATTCACCCCCTTTTTTCCTTGATCTTTTCTGAAATAACGTCTTTTTGACAGGGGACAAATTTCTGTTAAATGTACAGTTGGTACTTAGTATGTGTCCATGATCATGAAGATACAAGATTGGATCCTCATGTCTCTTCTTCCGGTTATTTTGCAATGTTATTTCCTTCTATGAATCCTATTATTATTCAAGAAGGTTTTCCTTCACACGATTGTGTTAAACGTGTATTCAAATGTGTTAATCAGGATGCAATGTCGGAAGATCCTCTCTTTTCTTGTATCTACTGATGCTTCTTTTGGCGTTACAGTACATTTGATATGACCTTTTTGCACTGAAATTTGTGTCTTAATTGAAAACTACATTTTTGACGTTTTCCTTCTAATATTTTTATTTAATTAAAGCATGAAACAAAATTAATCTCAGTCTTTAAAAACAAAAGACACATTAAAATTGTGACCAAGAAAAAGTTTCAAAATGATTCGCATAATAAATTATTTGACCTTTCTGCACAAATAAAATGTTATTTTTCGGGCATTGAAAATTTAATTAGCAAGAAAATTATTTTCAAGTTTTAAACTTTTTCTGAATTTAAGCAAATAGGTCAACGTTATCTTAAATATTAAGAAAAGAAGATAAAAAGTGAGGATATATAATGTAAATTTTCCGATATTACTAAAAATCTGTCAATTTTGCGTTAAAATTAGCTCACTTTATCCCCGGATTTTCAGAATATATTAACTATATTTGTCTAACTCCGTTGAAAGAATTCACAAGAAATAACTTAATAGATATTTGAAAACCAGCATAACACATTTCACTTAAAAAAACAGCTTTGTGTGTAACCAGGATGGAAGAAAAACAAATCTAAAATTAATTGAACTGTTATAGTTCAAAAGGGAAAAACTGATCATTTTCTTCTAAAAAAAAAAAAACCTGCCGCCACAAAATATAGTCGCTAGCTTTATTCTACTTGAATGCAATTTTATCGCAGTTTTTTTTCATTCAATATAGTGTTCAATTTGCATTACAGAATTCAGATTTAATGTTAGAACTTAAAAATGCTGCAGAATTTTTTAATTAAGGGACAGGACCAAAATACGCTCAAAAGCTCACAATCGGACGTCCTTAAATTAATGCTCGAAGACATAAGCTTTTTTCGGCACGTGGCTGTATCTTCGTGAGTTATAAATCAAATTAATATTTTCTTTCGTTTCGATGATACTAGTATTTAATATTTTTCGGGATTTTAAAAACACATTTCTCCCTTCATGCTTGCAAATGTTGAGCTGACTTTTAATGCTAGTATCTGTTTAACGTGATGAGGTTAAGATCAAGTTTGCGTTATTGCAAATTCGAAGTTTTTTTTACGCAATAACTGCAATTTTATTTTTTTTTTTATAGGAACCAGATTACACTGGCAGATAGGGGGACTAGTTTTGCTAATATAAAGCTCTCAGAATGTTTGTTAAATTAGTTAATTCTATGAAATTTACTTCATTTATCTTTTTTTGGGATCACCATGGGAGTACTTCAGTTCATTTAATGTACAGGTTAAAAAGTGGCAACTTGACAGTGGACACGCAGATAAGTTTGCATAAACTAATTGACTATCAATTAATTTATTCATAGTCAATCAATGTCTTAAAAAAAACGAATGATGAAGTACATGTATGTATAAAAATGGGTGTCAGGTCATTTCTCTCTAAAACTTTTTATCTCCTAGGTCATTTCTCTCTCCTACCTAGGTTATTTCACCCCATTTTTTATCTGGTCTTATATAATTATTTACAATTCCATTCTTGTGTTTTTAATTCTTATCTGGTCAAATAAAATTTTATTAATTCATGACTCTTTAAAAATGGACGAGAGAAAGTGTTTTGAATCTTATTTACAGGGGAAAACATAAATATTTACATGTAACAAAAATAACTCATTGATACCACCGATGCCCAGCCCTTGCAACGTGGAAGCCTCCTCGTTAAAAGCCATGTATTTATTTAAAGAAAAAAGTCAAGCCCAATTGAAATAGTTAATTTATACAAGACAATTCCCCAAAATAAACTAAAGTCCAGGCTTTTTGATATCATTGAATCGAATGTATCTAGATACATAGCGGGTTCCAGTAAATGTTTTTTCTAAGCCGATTATCAAATTTTGCCTATAAACTGAATATTATATAGATGATGTTCAAAGTCGGGAATTAGAAAAATCATTTACATAATAAAATTACTTTTATTGATTGATTTCATAATGTTAAGCGATATGAATATATAGTACGGTTAAAAAATTAAACAGTTTCAAATTATATTCTGTCACTCTAGATCTTACGAGAAAAAAGGAAGAAAAGAAATGACATATAACGTAAATAATTCTTAGAAAAAAGGATACTTCATGTTGTATATTATGAAACCAGATACATGTATGTAAATATTTACAAGGTTTTGAATATTTGTACATTTATAAAGCTAAAAACGATAAGAACGCAGGGAAAACAAAAATGTACAGAAATGCTTTTAATATGAAAAAATTTGAAATGCAATGTTTCGAAGGTATACAATATGTACAAAATAGCCAAATCTCATAAATCAATGTGAATTTAACAACGAAAAAATAATATCTCTTAAAAAATGAATTATAAGATTTCGAAGAGTAACTTGTTCCGTGTGGACTTCGCAGGGAATGGCTTGCAAAATATTTAAATATTTAGTATATTACATCGTTAAAACGATCATTGTATCGCATAAGAAAAAATATATTTTAATACCTTAACCCTTCCTTTTTTAATTTAATGTAATCTGCTGTGTTTGTCACAATATTTTATGAAATTGGTGAAGATATATTGCCTACTCTTTTTCAAATTAATATAGCTATCATTTTTAAAAATTGTTATATTTTGAATACGGGTATGCTCCAAGTAAAATCACAACTGTCGTGTGCTCATGTTTGTTCCAAATAAATAGAGCATTGTAATGTTGATGCTCTCAGTATATGTCAAATAAAATATTTCAATATGGTCTGTTCACTCCAGTTTTGTATATGTCCCTAATAGTTAACATATTCAGGGATTCGAATACATTTTTTTTAAAAAATCTCATATCGTCGATCATTGCTTTTTATCTGGCTGCGGCGTTCACTTCTCACTGCTATACCAGAGATAGTAAATTTTAAGTACAAAAATATTCCAATTATAACATAAACTTGAGCTTGCTTTTTGAAAGGGATCTATGTTAGCGCTTTAGATCTTTAGACTTTCCAAAATATACTTCCGTCAATTTTATTATTAAGGAGTCATTCACGAGAAGTCTGTTCTTTGAATCCACATACATTAATGCGGAAAAATGTTTGTAACAATCAGAACTTTTAAAATTAAAAATACATGCATCAGTACATTGATTTTGCGTTCTTTGAATAAACGAATTATGAGGTGGGGGGGGGGGGTATATCTTTCCACAAAGAAAGCATGGGTACCTTTTTTTAAAGTCTAAAAAGGAAGTTAAAACTTACTTGTCTGTGACAATTCATACATATAGGATTAATAGGATTAGTCATCTCACCTAAAATTGTGATCGCTGGAAGCATTGCAGTAAATGGAACTTTTATTAAGTGAACTAAAATGTGGCAAAAATTCTTATATTTATATAATAATCTGACTGAACACATCCTTGTACAATACACAGAGTTGACAGTTTTCTGTCTAAAGTCTAAAGGAGTATTTATTTGTGTCAATCTATAAAATCGATAATTTACGAATAAACATATGTACCCAGCATGTATATAAAAAAACACCGTGTAAGGTATCGTAAAACCGCAAGACAGCTAATACAAAATCTAACAATTATATATTTATTCCAGATAAAGGCCATAAACGAAGGATGACAGGGCAATAAACAAACTTGAAGACTACAAGATAATGAATTTAATTGTTAAAAGATAAGATAAAAAGTATCTATTATCGCATTTGAAGTTTTTTTTTCATATTCCAATTGAAAGAAAGAATGAATGAATTAATAGATAGAATAAATGAAAGAACTTAATTTATCTAACAAACAAAATAAATAATAAATCATATGCCTCTGGCCTATCTAAAAGCTATTTCAAGATTTGTAAATTAAGTGATAAATAAAAAAAACAAATTAAGGATCGAATGAATTAAAGATAATTTAAAAAAAAAAACTAAATAGATAAATTGATTAACAAATAAATGCCTTAATGGGTGAAATCATAAATGAATAAATAAATGAAATAAATAAATAATAAATGTATGAATCAATAGATAAATGAAAGAAATTTAATAATAAATGAATAAAAAGTTAAGTTAAATAGTAATGGTAATTAATGAAACTTATTAAAACGAAACTTATTATATTATAATTTTCATGTTGGAGTGAAATGACCTAGGTTGTGGAGAGAAATGACCTAGGTAATGGAGGGAAATGACCTAGTGGAGAAATGACTTGGGCGGAAATGACCTAGGCGGAGCGAGTACTGGGGAGAAGTGACCCGAATTCATAAAAATGAATAAAAATTAAGGATGTTTCCAGCAGAACGCATGAGAACCATGAATTCTTCTTTTTTTTCTTATTTTTATTATTAAATGAAATAACCATTTATGATACAGTATCTCTCTGTTATACATGTATTACATTGTAACAAGCAGAGGGCAATAAATTTCAAACCTACATACAGTTAAGGGTCGTTGGTCACTATAACCTTATCACACGGCGCATTAAAAGTTCTACTGTAACAAATATTGACTTGCATTACTTATAAGATGCTTAGTCAGCTAGTGCACTTTTCATGTACCAATAATTTACAAATTGTTGTTTGTATTATTAGATAATTTAATTTTGTTTGTATTCTTGCCTCTCATTGGTTGATTTCCAAAAAGGAACGCATAACATTTTGTATAATCTGGTTTGGTATGGGGACACACCCCCTTGACAACCAGCTGAATCATCTGTATCTATCAATCCCCTCATTTCCAGTCCTTGGGATTCATGGAAAATTCCAGATTTAATGAATGTACCTTTAACTTCAAACAGTTGCTCGATCTTACCTCATGTAAACAAGAATCATGGCTGCTAGATCTATATATCAGTTTTTACCTCCCCTCGCTTTCCATCAATTCCGTTACTACGGTTGTATTATTGCGCAATAAACTCATAAAAACAACACAGGAGGGCAATGTGGAATAAAACTTTTAAATTGGAATATATTGAGAAAAAATCTTCATGTTTAAGAACCACTAGATCAGAAATTATGAAACGATGTGACTTTTTGTGTTTCTAAATGTCATCTCACAAATCTATATCATTTTCAAACAACTGTTCAGATTTTGAATAATCTTTAGTTCAAGGTGTACAAGGTTGTAAGAATATATAGGAGACCGAGAATGATGTAATTGGAAATTATAAAAGGTGTTAAATACCGTAAATCTGGAAATTTTTGCTTCGATTTTTTTTTTTGCGAATTTGGGTCAAAATGCTGTTGATTATTTTAAAGTTTCAAAATTTAGCGAATGACGACCGCTTTGTTTACATTTTCTTATTGATAATTTATTTTTAAGAAAAATATTTTTGCGAATGCAATAAACCCGCAAATTTGCTAAAAATTTATCTACAGCAAAAATTTCCAGATTTACGGTATAGGATAAAGTACAAAATATATTCTAGGAAGTAAATTTACCAGGATACGAGTCTTTGAAGAGACTGTAGCTCTAATGCTTTTAATATGACAAAGATGGAGAAAGGTATCACTGGGACTTGAAATTATGGCAACTGTGATAAATAGAGAATGATCCTTTGCTTATCCCTTTAACGAGGCTAGGGGGTGGCAGCCATTTTTAGACTATTTCAATCTCCTTTAAAAGGAGAGCTCCATATAAAGATATACAAAATGATAAAATTTTAAAACTAAAATATATGAATTTTTTCTTTGCCAAATGATAGTTGACAGCTAAATATACCATATCTAAAAAAATAAGTTAAATCTGGTGGTTATTTTAAGATTAAATTTTTGACCCGCCAGCCTCCTTAAGTCAAATTGCAATTGCAGAACATGTTTTGTAGAATGAATGACATTTTGAAAAAAAAAATCGAGATTTTTTATGCCCCTCCATAAAATATGCCTAGGGCATATACTGTTTGTCGTGTCCGTCCTTCCGTCTTTCCGTCCCTCTGTTCTTCCGTCTGTCTTTCCGTCACACTTTGCGTTTAGCTCAGTTCAAAGCTCAGTTCCAAAGAAACTATCCAAGATATTTTCATCAAACTTCGTATTCTGATAGATAATCATAAGAGCTATGCAACTGCATCAACATTTTTTTACCTTGACTTTTCCTTTGAGCTTGACCTCACTTTCTTGAATTAGTGTAATTTTAGTTCAGTTTTGAAGAAACCATGCATTCAAGATGGTGTTATCAAACTTCACATGTTGATACATAGTTATGAGAGCTATGCAAATGCATCAACTTTTTTTATCTTGACTTTTCCTTTGAGCTAGACCATAATTTTTTTTATAGTAGTGTTTAGCTCAGTTTTAAAGAAACCATCGAAAATATTTTATAGCTGTCATCATAAACTGATGACAGCTATTTAACAGCATCAACATTTTTGACCTTGGTCTTTCCTTTGACCTTGACCTCATTTTTCCGAAATTAGTGTCAAACTTAATATGCTGATACATACTCATGTGAGCAATTCAACTACATCAACATTTTTTACCTTTACATTTCATTTGACCTTTACCACACTTTTATCGAATTGTGTGTATATCAGTTTTAAGGAAACCATTTTTTTAACTTTATGTGCTAAAACATACTTATGAGAGCTTTTTAACTGTATCAACATTTTTTGTCCTTGGTCTTTCCTTTGACCTTGACCTCAATTTTCCTAAAATATTGTCAAACTTCATATGGTGATACATACTGATGTAAGCAATTCAACTGCATCAGGATTTTATACTTTAAAATTGAACTTGACCTTACTTTTCTGAAATTAGTGTTAAATTTCATATGCTGATACATTCTGATGTAAGCAATTAAACTGCATCACTTTTCAAGATATTCTGAACAAATTTCATACAAAATTTTCAAGTTGCATTAATAAGATACCCTCAGCGAGGTATTCATTTTCTATGGACATATTGTAGTTTTCTAATAACCATGGCAACACTATGCATTAAACCAGAAAACTGATGTACGGATTTATGTACTTTAGTGTAGTCCACTTGAGTACCTAGTTATACTGAAATGGGATAAATCTGTAGGAGGGCAAGTGTTAATAAAAATGATAACATTTTTATTTTCCGTTACCATGGTAACATTGATCATTGAAATCAATAGCTGACAAAGAGAATTATATATCTTAGTTTAGCCTGCTTGTATGCCAAGTTGTATTGAATTTGGACCAAAAATGTAGTAGAAGAAACAATTTTGGGAAAAAGGTGTTACAGACAGATACATTTCTACTGTATAAGCTTTTCCCGTCATAGACCAGTGGAGCTAAAAATGACAAAACCTGATCCTTGATCTCAGACATCCAAATTGATTGAAATCTTCAACCTGGGAGAAATGTGAAATAAGAGAAGGAGGGGGTGGTTATCAGTATGATTGATTGATTGTATGTTTAACGTCCCTCTTGAGAATTGTCCACTCATCTGGAGATGCCACCACTTGCCGGTGGAGAGGTACATGTACATGTGCTGTCCTATACCCGGCTCATACGGACCTTGAGCAGTGAGAGGTCATATTCGTGCCAGCGCCTACTAAGACGGGACCTCGGTTTATACGGTCTCATCCAAAGGATCAGCCTCCATGTCCTACAGAGTCATCAGTGCTTAATGTATATGTTCTTCTGGTTTCAAATATATCAAGATGAACCAACATATGTCCTTTTTAGTAAACAGTTGGATATGTCATTTTCCTAGCGTGCCTAAAATCGAATTTCCGTGACATTCTAGTGTATATGAAGCAAAAAGGTTTACAAAAAACTAAAAATTAACACTGCGCACTGAAAAAAAAAATGCAACGAGTATAGTTACAATTTCCTCGACGATACATTTTATAGCTCTGAGAATATACAGTTTCCTTGACCCAAGCGCCTATGCACGTGATCAACGTCATTTTTTGACGTGATTGATCTTATACACATTGACTACAAATCGACATTAACAACAGCGATTTTCAATGAATATAATCTTTTAGCTGCGGAATTGTAGCTCTCCGAAAAAAAAATATTGACAGATAGACTGGAGAGCTACAGTGCCACCCATTGAAAAAACTGTATATTGCGCTCAAAATAGTGCGCTGTTTCTCGATTTATTTCTCCATGTTCTTCACATTGTCATCTCAAAATATTTTAAAGAACTGTGTGATGCTAACATATTCTTTCACTGTTTCCACAACAAAACATTTTCTTATAACTGTTGTTAATAGCCCCCCTGGCCTTGAAACTGAGATGATCGAAAATTTCGTTCATTTATACTGCCATTTTTGTTTGCAAGATAATTCGTTCTAACGCGCTTCGTGCAGATGTCAGCTACGAGAGTATTAAGGATTTTTTTTTGAAATATAGCTTTTTGCGATTGGGGAAAGAATTTGAACGAATTAATCCAAAACCAAGCGCATCTTTTATGCGCAATAAATATACAGCTTTTTTTTCAGTGGGTGGCACTGTAGCTCTCCGGCCTGTCAATATATTTTTTTTCGGAGAGATACAGTTCTGCAGCTAATAATATTCCAAATAGATTTATACAATGGGAAAGCTCCTCACTTGATTTTACCAGCATATAATGCTTTTGAGAGTTCAATATCTACAACACGTGATCAACGTCATTTTTTGACTTGATTGATTTTTCACACCTTGACTAAAAATCGACATTAACTGTGCATCCCTTTTCTATCTGAATCTATTTTTGACATTAAAAGACAAGAACTCTGGATCATATTATTTTTCTCTAGCAGTTTAAACATTTCTTAGGTCTATACCCGTTTTTCAGGGGGCAAAACTTTATAGAATGTTCGAAAAGGAAATCCTCTCCCCTTTTGACGTCATTTTCAAGGCCTTATTTGTTTGAACACTCCATTTAAATTTACGATAAAATTTCCTAGAACTTCCAGAACCAATGAGGTACAAAATTTCATATTTTATGTAACAATTGTGTCCCAAACATACCTGAATTAACGGGATTTTTGGATGTCAAATGTTCATATCAAAAGAGTTTCTCAGTTAATGTTCACTAAGGACGCAAAAACGTCGTGCTCGAGGCTGCGTCGCCTGGACATACCATTGCTTACAAAAAATTACTAAAAAAAA
>PRKT01000285.1:684822-702823 GCA_003671525.1 Saccostrea glomerata
AAAAAAAAATTAAAATTTATGATTTATTATTTATTTTTCAGACAGAAAAGATGATCCTAACTAGATATTTTAAAATTCATTGATGTCCCTATAGCGGTTTAAATTTTACTGCGCTAGTCCACGAACTTTTTGATAACCCCTCGTATATGGCTTTTTTTTTTTTTTGTTAAATTCAACAAAAACAATTAAGTTTTCATTACACTTCCCTGAATAGTAGGTATTTGAAATTTGTTTTAATTAAAACATGAGACTTTGTTGCCCTAATTAACCAGGTATATTGACATCAAACGATTAAACTCTGTGTAATTATATGCAATGTGATACGAGGGTTAAAAAAAATAAAAGATATTTTAAGTTTAAAACAATAAACAAACGAAAAGAACCCCTGAAACGAAATAAATGGAACAAATGAAACACTGACATCTAGAAACATCAGAGTGGGGTCAGATTATTGAATTCTTTTAATTCGTTAAATGGTTTTAAAGATTTAAGCATATTTTTATACAACAATAATTATAATTGTTGTCCGATAGGAAAGTAAATGCTCCGTGAACAGAATATCGTACAAATCTCATTAGCATGTTTCGGGTCTGATTACTACAAATCTTAATATGTACGTGACAATTAAACTTTGTTAAAAATTACCATATGGTTACAGTTAATGATTTAAAGCCTACTATTTAATAAATGTGCATTGGTAGAGATAATCTGAGATGCTTTTATAAAATTTTCGTTTGACCAAACTTGTCACTGCATACATGAATGCGTTCATTTGTATATCCAGAGTTCATACACCTTGCCTATAGAAGATTATATGTTGACAGTGCTGTTAGATGGACATGTCGGCGGTAATTAAACACCTGTCTCAATGCTAAGAGATTATAAATTATTATAATGGGGTATTATTTTTAACTTCTACGTACAGAGCCTAGTTACAAAAATGTACATAAGGGGGAAAATATGCTATTTAAGTTTACAGAAAAAAAAATTTAAACCCAGAATAAAAAACTACACAAAAGAGTACAAAAAAGTAAATCCGGTAATTGACATGCATAATAAAATAGATATTGCTTCAATCGGCAATCGTCTGTAGATTAGTACTTGTTCAATACAGATAGCTTATGGCAATTGAAAGGGTAACATATAGTGTACAGAGATGTTTAAAAATATTCACAAAATAAAGACAGACCTAGATTTAGAATGGTTATTACACCTATCATGGCCAATTGCTTTAGTCCTGGGAACGATTTCTTTTGCCTACAATTTAATTTTATGAAATTTGTCAGTTTGTATAAGCTTCTCTTCAATGATTTGTCATTCGTCTTTTTTTCTTTTAATCACATTCTTTAAATTTGGAGATACTTAGATCTAGATACCTTAGAAGTATAGGGTCTCTCTATGAATGGTTGATGCCACGTGCACTGAAAAGGTTTAAAGTTATTCGGAGTGAATCGAAGTTTGACTTTGAGAAACCCCGGCCTTCGGGTCACGAATTTTAGCAAATTATATCAACTTTGTTAATTTTTTTTAAAATCTCTCTTTGATACACATGATAAGCACAAGAGCACAAGATCGATTTAGTTGAATATGGAGCGCAATGTCTTATCTTTTTTTATTCATGGGGTATACAGTATACAGTGGAGCCTATTTTATCCTGGCGCTTTGGTTCGTAGTCAATTTGTCCGGATGAGTGAAGCGTCCGGATATCTGAATAACCAATTAAACAAGATAAAATAACGTTAAAAAATCTTTTCTGGTGAAAAATCGTCCGGATTCAGAAGCGTCCGAATATCTGAAGGCCCACTGTGTATTATGTCCGAATTAATGAATTAATTTTCTTCTCCTTTATTTGGGATAATCCAAATTCGATTTATTCAATGCTTATTCATCCTTTTACGGAACCAGTCATTATTGATTTGTCCCTATCTATTCCACAAAGAGAAAAATGAAATAATGTAAAAATACGCTAATTAATTTCAGCTTAATCTTATGAAAGAAAATCTCTACATGTAATTTCATAAATTTAGATTCCATTGAATAAAAATTATATATTAATTAAAAGTGATAATTAATATAATGGAGAAAATTATTTACATGTATTTAAAGTACTAATGATAAATTGATCCTTAATTGTCTTTGTCTTTTCCTCAGTATTTCAAACATATTTTACTTTTATTCCATTGGAATCCACCCAGGATAAATGAAATCATCAATGGAATTATTTCGGAACTCTTTAGCAAAACCAGTTCCGGGTCTGAAGATGTTCTTATAAAATATACTGGTTCCTCGCGCCATCCACCCAATCCACCAGCCAAAAGTCCCTACTGACATGATGGTATGATTAGCCTGAGAAAGCAAAGCCATATCTTCTGCTGGGGAATTCCCTGTGGAGTAGTACACATTTGTTTCCTTTGCTAGGGCCTTTTTAGACCATCCAATATCATTTGAACCAACAATAAACAATACCTTTTGGTATTTTGTTTTGAAATAGTTCATGGCATTCTGATAATACGTTTCATTTGGTGTAAGTTTGCCGTACTTATAATGCCCCGCTGTTGCATAATCCCCTCTCCGGATGTGTACACTGACAACAACATTATTTTCACTTGCACTAAACTTCATCTGATTCAGGATAGCCCTCATCTGTGTATAAGCTTTTTTCCGTATTGGTTCTTTGAAAGTTAGGATATCCCGAATTTCCTCTTCATATTTTATCCAGTATTTCCATGACTGATAGAAGCCATCAAATCTCACTCCTTTAGAAGGAGGAACACTGAGCAGCTTCTCGTCATATGACAGCCCCCATCTTTCTTTGTGTAAGGGGAGTTTCGAACACGCATTTTCCGGCTTTTTTATTGCCGAAAGTGTGGTCTTTTGTATATCAAATATTTGAAACAATTCCGAGTTTTCAGGGACGATAGGGTATAGTTTCTTAATTTTTGCTATTACGTACAAAAATACGTATTCAATCATAAGATTTCCCAGTCGCCCCTTAAAGTTTACACATACAATTTCCTCAGAGCTGTTGTTGTCAAATATCTGTCTCTTCACAATGTGGATTTCATTAGATCTTTGTCTAGATGTCCCAAGCCGTTGCCATGTTTGTAGTTTATACACGTGAAAAATGAAGAAAGAGCACACTATCCCAAGTATTACCAAAGGAAAACGTTCTGAAAAAGGGTATTTTAATTGAACATATGTTAAATATTCATTTGATACCTAAAAAAATTGGATGAATAATCTTACAAATACTTTGTTAATTCCATTTTCTAGAAAAATATAATCTATTTTGTTCAGCCGTAATCAATATTTATAATAACTTGTACATGGTATGGATATAGCTAGCTGGAACTGTTTTGAATTCTTACTTCTCATATTAAGTATCCGCATTCCGGCGTCAGCTTCTGAACATTATCTGCAAAATAGAAATCAGTAATCTTAAAATTTTTTATTATGAACATTGTATGTTAGAAAAATATTCGTAATACTAGTAAATTGTGACAAAAGTTCTAAAAAAAACGATTCATTGAAATCAAAGAGCAACAATTAAGGTGTAATTAATTACTTGGAAACCCTAACAACATCTACCGTGTATGTTCATATTATACCACTTTGTTTTACAGATATCTTATTCGAGGTAGTCATAGCATTTTGTTTAGTGTACCATCATGGATGCTCAGTAAGAAGAGCGCTCAACCTACAATCTGAGGGCCAGTGGTTGGCACAATAAGATATCTCAGTGATCTAGGATCTTGATTGCTGAAATGGGACCTTATTTAAGGTCCTTAACGTGTCTATAAAGACTTTTCTTTGCATATGGATATTAAATAACATATACTCAAATGTTTTACATGCTAGACAAATCAAATGAAGACTTGTTTATAAGAATTACAAATCATATTTGACAAGCTTAAGTGCCTAGTTCATTGTTTATAAACTGAATTGACGACGGATTTTTCCGTTTTATCCTGGTCATGACAAGGAGCACATGGCGGGTGTGACCGGTCAGCAGGGGATGCTTACTCCTCCATTGCACCTGATACAACCTCTGATGTTTCGGAGGTCCGTATTTCCTCTGCTCTTATTTTTTGTATTGTTTTATGGACTTTGAGATTGAAAACGGTTCCTTATCTTCATATCCTTCCCTTACATTAGTATTTCAACGTCAATCGTGATTTGTAATGTCCTGCACCGTCCAAACTTGACACTCATTAGGTCTTTCTTTTTGGGCGGAATGAAGCGATTATTTCAGGTATTGCCAAAGGTAAAGATGTTTATATTTTATTTTTACAATAGCTCCAAAAACGTGAGGTACAAAATTAAAACTTTTACAGTTTCTGATATATAATTGATAAACAGATAGAAAGTTTCACTTGACAACAATCATTTAATAATGTATATATATATATATATATATATCATATGTATTTTGTGTGTGTGTGTGTGTGCAAATTTGCTAAAATGAGATATTTTTGCGGCCGAATTGATGTTCTGTATCAATTTAATTCATAAACATATTTTGATATAACCAAAAAAATTCTTTAGGATTCTTTGCAAATATTAAACTACAGTTGGATGGGTTACCAATTTTTTTTTGTTATGTAACTGAAGTAAAAAGAAGAGGCAATCTTTTCATTCAAAAAGTATCATTAAATGAAAAAAAAAATTAATGTAAATATATATATAAAAAAAATAAGAATTCCTGAAGTACATAAACTATGACGCTTCACGCCTGCATGTTAATTACAAAGTGCTGACACAATTCACATTCACTAAAATTTATTTTAAGAATTTCTAATTCTTACCTAGGCATACAATCTCATCTGATTGAAATATTTGCAAATGGGGCAGAATTCATGTCACAAAAACACTGATTTAAATCAACATTGCACTTTGTATTTTCTATACAGTCTGAATCACTATTACAATTGCCAACCCTCTGGGCCAAAATATTTTGCCAGTGAAATATAATACCACCAACAAGTATAAACTTTCTTAAAAGGTACCCCCGCATCGTTGTATCTGAAAGTGAGGACTGAAATGAACATCATATTAATTTATTAGCTATAGCACAATTCTTCAAGAATGATGTTTTATTTATTTATTTTTTTTTTTTTGGTCAAATCATGGCAAAGTATTCATTCGGAAGGGGATGAATCCAAAGAAAAGAGAAATGTGAAAGGGGAGATGGGTGGATGGGTGGGTAACAGTGCTCGTGCATACTATATCAAATTAATTTTGTGCTTGCTTAATCTGTGTTAGCAGATAATCGCATTGACCTTTGGTTCCTGTGTAAACTAACTTTTGAACAATACTTTGTGTAATTAATTGTTATAAAGAAGAGGATGTTCTAAGTTTTAATAACTTGTGTCCAATCCGTTTGTTGTATTAATTAAACAATAAAATATATTCAAATATTTATTTGATAAATAAATACTTTTAAGCATATGTTAAACATAAGCATGAAAAATAAATAATTTTTAATAAAGTAAATTTGGTTACATTGTAAATAAATGTTTAATTTACTATGTGACAAAGAGCTTGCTTTAAATTAATAAAAGGGAAAAATAGTTTTCTGTTTTAATCAATAAAAGGTTTAAAAAATTCTCTTTCTTTGTATTTAAATATTAGATAAAATCATAATGTTAGAATATTTCTTGGAGAAGATTTGTTGCATAATTTTCAAGTCTTCTATTTAAAATGCACGTAAAAATACTTCTCCTAAAACTTGGCCTTAGTGTTCATATATCGGCTTTATTTTACCAATCAAGCACTATTCCGGAACGATCCCACTTTCATATATCATATTTTGAAAAATATAAAATAATTGCTGACATATATATGATTATCATGTCTGTGTTCATGAATGTGTTCATTTAAAATATTATCACAATCCGGTGATTTGGTATTTTCTTAACAGCCATTACTTCATCTCGTATTACAGAATTAAAAACTCATCATTTTTGTTGTTTGTCTCATTTACGATAGATGTTGAATTATCTCAAAATTATATTTGTTCTTTCATTTTAACTTTCATAAACATTTTTTTTTCCAAAACTTGAACTTATCATCAATATTGGACTTTTGCGAAGACACTGACTTTTACATTTGACGGCTTACTTTTACAACAGGAAAATATACGGTAGCTCATTTGTGAAAAAATATTGATCTTAATATTTAACAAAAAGATAATAACGGGCTTTTTCGACGCGCGTTCAGTGGATAACATACATACCGTTGGGTTTGAAATGTAATGCATTTCACACGCTAAAAGTCACAATCAGGTAAATATGAAGTATGAATAAGTCACAAATGTAAATATAAGTAATAAGGTATCATTTTAAAACATCTATCGGGCTATAAATACGGGTTGGTACGAGATTAAATTCATCATAAAGCCCTTCGGGCTTTATGGAATTTAATCTCGTGACCAACCCGTATTTATATCCCGATAGATGTTTAAAAATGATACCTTATTTCTTAAATATTTCTTCCTTTCCTGCAAAGACCCTTATGACGTCATGACATCATGGTTAACGTTACCAAGCAAAACAATCAGTTCAATTTATGTATACCTGAAGACGGATTTTAAAATCCAGAAAGCGCTTGTGTTAAATGAAATTTGGAAACTGCATTTTCTGTTTCTTTTATAATTATTTTCACCTGTGTGACATCGACTGTGAACTATTTTCAAGTATATATATATATATATATATATATATATATATATATATATATATAGAGAGAGAGAGAGAGAGAGAGAGAGAGAGAGAGAGAGAGAGAGAGAGAGAGAGAGAGAGAGAGAGAGAGAGAGAGAGAGAGAGACATTCCAACTTGCCCTTCATTGAATGTCAGACAGAATGAAGGACTATGACCAGTAGAGCTTCAAATGAAAACGACAGAAGGAACAGATGCCGGGATTACACTTTTAAAGTGTTTAAATTTTTTAAAATAATCGTTTTCTAAATTGTTTGCATTTTGTTTTATAATATAAAATTTCTATTGCATCCCTTATTCCTGAAATATCCCATTTTTAATATATCTGTTTGTTTGTTTTGTTAAAATAGCAAATATTTTTGTTAAGTTTACGATTTGAATGCATCATATTTGGTTTAAAAACAATCTAATGCAGAATGGTAATATTTTAAGTAAGACAGCATTTTCCCCGTTTTAAATTCATTAGAAATTTAACACTGAGTCTATATGAAATAGTACAGTCATATAGGAATTACTTAACATTCTATGATTACCATGTTATCCACATCCTCAATGTTATTGTCTAAAAGTCTTGTTTCAAGCACTTTATTCTTAATCATAGATAAACAATCATATTGACAACAATAGAGATATCGATCGAAGCTCAGTTTTCGGTTTTCAACTTCGGTTTTTAAAGGGTTACATAGTCTCACTTTAAACATCAAAAACAATTCTTATGATATTATTCCAAATCAATACATGTAAAACTTGTTGTTTAATGAAAAAATAGTATAATTTGTAATTTTATATCCTACCTGCATTTTGTAGATAGAGATAAAAAAACGTTTATTGTAAAATGTGAAGATCATTTAAATGAAGTTCAAAAGTCAAATTAAACAATTAATATTCTGGAAGTAGATGTGCGATCAGGCGCCATAAAAGAATAAGCATCCCTTGGCGAACGACCACATACTCAAAATTCTACAAAAGGATAAGTTTTAACAAAAAATATCGTTGTAGCGATCAAAAACTTGCCAAATATGTTTTACAATTAATCTTTGTTGACACCATGGCCTTGTTAAGCAAATCATAAACTATAGGGAAAAAATTTCAAACTGATTTGGAACACAAGCTAAGCTTGGCAGCAAACAGTCTTGTTAATCTGCAATTGGCCTTTTAAGGTGAAGCACTGAGTTCCTTCATAATTATGTTTAACCCCAGAAGTGAGGAGGCGTACAAAAGAGGATACTTCAATCAAATTTGCCAGCTTTGTGACACAAACAATTTCCAAATTTGAAATTGGACAAGGATTTTTAGAAAATACCGAGAGGACCAAACAAATGTGGTTTAAGGGATTAATATCGTCCGTGGCATCCTTTTTAAATTTTGAAAAATCTTGTAATACCTGTGATTTATAATTTTGACAGCATTTTGGATTTGTTGGGGTACTTGATCATGAAAGCCTTTAAAAGGCAACTTTTGATAGCTGAATAATTCAATAAACATACCTTTGAGCGTATGTGATGCTTGAGAAATTGGAAATGAAATTATTCGAGAATGATTTCAAGATACTCCTCTATCGGTTTTGTTGTATTCTTCACAAATATCGGGAGTCTTGCTGTACGCTTTATGTCGGAGTGGCTTATATCAGAATTGTAAGTTTTAATGTTATTATGAAAGTTAAACATCCATACGAGCACAATAGCACAGCAGAATATTAAAAGGCCATATCTGTGTTTGTTTACCATGCTCCACCTCTGTAAAAAAAATAAAAGAAATATGTAATCAAAGATAATAAAGCATGACAGTGACCATTTCTAGTCGAATCATTCGTGTAAGTTCAAATAGTTGAATTTTTTAATCTACCTGAGGTATGAATGAAGAACCAAGTGTGTTGAGTGAACAAATGAGGTGTCGACCAACCATTAACAATTTTCCAGTACTAGGTAATCCATTAGAAAAGTAAAATACCTTGAGCATTTATAAATGTTTACCATCCAAAAATTGGTTATGAAAACGCAGATATGTTTTCTATTCATAAAGATACACCGAGATTTGCTTTATATGTCAAGTACTCCTATCACTGTCGGTAAAAACCAAAACACACAATTCTAAAAATAGAGATTGGGGTAATTGTCAGTCATTTTTCTACTTCACATAGCTTTTTCATTTCATGCAGTTATAAGTGCGACACTACACCTTCCCAAAATGTTGTGAGTTTTATATATAAATTAACATCATCTATAAGGCCTACTGGTCTAAAATTGGAATTTACGACAATAATGACCCACTTTTACACAAAAAATCCAAACTGATATTTTTTCTAATATATAGAATAAATTTTCCGATTTTTTAAGGAATGCACGACGCTGAAGAATGACACATGACTCGCTTATATGTTCGAAGACGTCCATGGATATTATGCTAAAACTGATGACAGAACATCAAAAGAAACATACTAGCAATTTAAAAATTGATATTTTTACCCAAAAAATTATCTCCGACGATAATACATCTACACCGATATTTTTCATACCACAATGTCAATTTTAGAGATATTTGGCATTGAAAAAAATAACTTTGTAATCAAGACCTAGACCAACCTAAATGGACATATTTTTTTGAAATTTCACAGTTTGATGACTTTTTACAATAAATTTTATCTACCTAGCTGGAGAAGAAATCTCTGGGGCAGAAATGCTAAAAATATGGGGGGGGGGGATGTGATAATTTTGCCGCTTGTCCAACTACAAATTCCCATAGGGTCCAATAGTAAAATTTGACAACTTTTGAGATGGCCCCCTAAGAAATCGGGATTGTAAACATTTGGTTTTTTAAACTTAAAACAATAAATATAACAGTAAATATTATTGAACGATATATTATCAAATTCCCTAGGGTTAAAATAGTTAGACTCGGTCTCGTTAAATTTTTAACGCAACCTTAAATCATCTCGAAAATTTGTAAAAATGTCTACACATTATTTCATAAAACGTTTGTTCTTAAATGCAAAAGATGTTTTAAAAACATCAGATTGTTTTTAACTGTGAAAGACATAAACCAATATTTCCAACAGTTCTTGAACTTTACATTTTTATATGAACTCTTCGAGCCTTGCCGAAAATCAAGGGATGCAGAAATAGTGGGTTTCGTTCTAACAGGTAAAATATATTTTAAAACCTCACTGGAGCTTTTTGAGAAAAAATAAAACCTCGATGAAAAAAATTTAGTTTTTAATTCTGAGTTTTATATATGTCAATCATATTGAAATTTTGAAATTGCTTTGCTTTGATTAATTCGCTAAACAATAATACGGATTTAGATGTAAATGTAAATTTCACTAAATGATACCCCTGTCTCCATGTTCGTAAAATATCAAACTGTTCAGAGTGTAGTAACTTCTCTGAACTACCTAGATATGACAACATAATCTATTATAAGTCACTGCATATTGAGCTGACATGACGGGGAAAGTGAAACACTTCAATGTAAATTTAATCAACATTTCATGTGAAAAATGTTTTAAATTCAATTCAGTTTAAATTACATACCTTGTCAATGTGAATTTATGGTTGATGTTCCTCTTAGTGAACTGGAGTGCTGAATGAATCTGGAGTACCGGAAACAAACAACTGTCGCATCAAGGAACTATGAAATATTGAACCTCCCATGAAGAGGTTTAAAAGTTCTCATGACGACAATGTATAATGCTGATTTAGAAAAAAAAAATATTCTCACTATGCCAGCACCCAATAAGAATCAGAACGTTCAACAATAATAATAATAATCATCACCATTATTATTATTATTATTATTATTTATAAGAAATTCGTGATTTTCTTTCGTCTTGTGTGCATTGGTGGCTTGTACTTCATTTTCTTACTTGTTGTGCATCAGGATCCTATTTCCGATGGTCATTCTTGACACTGTTGTGGTCAAAGTTCATCCATGTCTCAATGGGCATCAAAGGGTAACCTTTGGTATCTTCTCCCATATAATGTACATAAATTAACCCCTACTCTTTCTTGTACAGTGCAAAAATGTGGGTACGTTTTACCCAACTTACATGGGTCATTTGTTCGTTTCAAAATGTTGGCATAATAAAAATTAAAAAGTATCTTCCCGTCCTAATAAAGAAATTACGGTAAACAACATGTTAATTAACTTAAATGAAATTCTAGAATGATAGCAAATTAAAGAAACGAAAATTTATTCTACTCCCCGTGGGTATCCGGGTAAAAGGCGACTAAATGGGCGGTCCTTCGGATGAGAACGTATAAACCGAGGCCCCGTGTCACAGCAGGTGTGGCACGATAAAGATCCCTCCCTGCTCAAAGGCCGTAAGTGCCGAGCATAGGCCTAAATTTGCAGCCCTTCACCGGTAATGGTGATGTCTCCATATCAGAGTAATATTCTGGAGAGGGACGTTAAGCAGAAAACAATCAATCAATCATATCCCTGATTATTTTTTGAATTTTGAACGTGGAGTAATTCTTTGCTTGCTTATTTTCTGCTGATTAGAAAAAAAAAGTTGCTTATCGCAACTATATTTTATTGTTAAGGTAGAGATAAAAGAAAGAGATGGGCATTTATTTGAGAAATTAAATCAAAGAAAATTCCTTTTGAAATTCTTAATACAGATTATTAAATTGTCAACCTGTCTGAACTAGAAGAGGCTGGAATAGGGCAGTCCCCTTCAAACAACGTCCTCATACTACGTGCCTGTTTTATGAAATATATAAATTATTACCCCCGGGGAAGGGCGGCGTCTGAACAAAGTACAAAGAGTTATCAATTTATTTATCTTAATTTATTTTCATAAAATAAATGGATGCTATTCAATCCCATTATTATTATCATTAACTTCAATTATATTATTATTTAAGGAATGTATTTAAGTTTTGTGTGAGGTATTGGTGTGTGAATCACAAAGACTTGGCACGTAGGCATATTTCATGAAGCGCGCTAGCGCTTCGTGAAAAATATGCCTAAGTGCAAGTCTCTGTGATTCTGTTAAAAGTGCAATGGGTACTTAGTGTGTCTCCATGAGACAAAGTTCTGTTAAAAGTACAATTGGTGCTTAGTATGTGTCCATGAAGATACCGGATGGGATCCTCGTGTCTCTTTTTCCGGTTATTTTGCAATGTTATTTCCTTCTATGAATCTTATTATTAGTTTAAACTTTCATTTAAATTAGACATCATATATACACAGTAGATAATACATACAGGATTCGGAAACAAGTTGTAACAATTTATATTAATCCGTTTCCTTAAATTAACTTTCAACTACAGATAAACATTTGCTTTTGTTGAATGACAGGTATAATAGGAAAAAATAACTGAAAAAAATAAAGATGAAACAAAAATGAAAAGAAAAAAAACTGTAGAAAGAGATATCATAACATGAATTAACATTGATAGTAAATGATGAATAAACAGTCATACAATGCAGTACAAGATCAAACAATAACAACAATACGGCCACAAGTAATATTCAAGTTACAAATCTTTAAGTATATTTTAAGCCTAAACATTCTTTATTTTAGATTTTATAAGGAATTTGAATAATTCTATTTTATTCTTAATATTTCCTTTGGGGGGGATTCAGTATTTATAATCTAAGTTTTAATTCTTATAAATAAAAATATAACACATTTTCCCTCTCTTTATATTTTGATTTTGTTGTCAAATTCTTTTATGATAAACATGCTTTATTCTTCTGCTTTTTATCACTAGGCATTTTTGAATCTTTAATTGGGTGAATTTAAAATAAAATAACCAACACATATTAATCAACCCACATTAAAACACATGCAATGAAATTAGATTTCTATGTCTCTCAACATTTTTTCTTTTTAAAATAGTGTCTAAATACCTGCCAGATATCCCACTGATATCTCAATTTACAAAAAGCTATGCCTTAAAATGTCAGGAGTGCAACACCTTTTTGTGACATTTTGAAAATTCAATATTTTTGAAGGTCTTTAAAATATGTAATCGTTAACATTAAAAATCAAGACTTTCCTGATTATATTCAAAGTATAATGATTTAAATGTGGACTGTAGTAACTTTTGTTATCAAGTTGTGGTCTTTGCTGATGTTAAAAAAATGCTACATGTATGCACATGTCAGGAGTGCAAAATAAAGTGTTGTTACAAAAACATTGAATTAAAAAATCTGAAAGACAAGTAAGTCAAAAATAATTTTATAGTGTAAAGAAATAACTAATATACAATGTAAAACTTTAGAATTTAATATAAATCGCAAGCACCATTTATGAGAATCAATACATGTATATAAAAGTGCATTCCCATTAATGTCAAGAGTACAACATTTAATATTTTGCTCCCCAGCATGAGAAACTGTTTTCAGTAGATGATTTTCTGATTTTTATTTTGGAAAATACAGCCATAAAGAACATTCTATCAAATACATATATCAATCACGGGGTTTGTTTACGTTTCAGATCCATATTTCTATGGTCAGGAGTGCAATATTTCTTTTTTAAAGATTCAATTTATTATTGAAAAGACTTCCAGTCATGCTACTTCGGGATTTTTAACTAAAATGCTTGTGCAATATGATGATCTAACTAGAATGCATGTGCAATATGATGATTTAACTACAATGCAAGTGCAATATGATTATTTAACTAGAATGCATGTGCAATATGATGATCTAACTAGAATGCATGTGCAATATGATTATTTAACTAGAATGCATGTGCAATATGATGATCTAACTAGAATGCATGTGCAATATGATGATCTAACTAGAATGCATGTGCAATATAATGATCTAACTATAATGCATAATTATGCAATATGATGATCGAACTAGAATGCAAGTGCAATATGATGCTCTAACTAGAATGCATGTGCAATATGATGATTTAACTAGAATACATGTGCAATATGATGATCAATATGAGGAAACATTATTAACAGAATAAGTAGTTGAATTCTTTCCTTTCAAAAAAATCTTATTTTGTGCGTTCATTTTTTAATTCAACCTCTTTCTTTTCTTTATTTTTTTAAAAACATCGAAATAAAGACTTTTTTACAAGTTACATAAAGTTCGGGTAAAAGTACAATTGGTACGTAGTACATGTATGTGTCGATGAAGATACCGGATGGGATCCTCGTGTCTCTTCTTCCGGTTATTTTGCAATGTTATTTCCTTCTATGAAACCTATTATTAGTTTAAACTTTATTTCCTTTAAATTAGACATCATATATACAAAGTAGATAATACATACAGGATTCGGAAACAAGTTGTAACAACTTATATTAATCCGTTTCCTTAAATTAACTTTCAACTATAGATAAACATTTGCCCTTATTGAATGACAGGAATAATAGGAAAAATAACTGAAAAAAATAAAGATGAAACAAAAATGAAAAGAAAAAAAACTGTAGAAAGAGATATCATAACATGAATTAACATTGATAGTAAATAAAGAATAAACAGTCATTCAATGCAGTAAAAGATCAAACAATAACAACAATACGACCACAAGTAATATTCAAGTTACAAATCTTTAAGTGTATTTTAAGCCTAACCATTCTTTATTTTAGATTTTATAAGGAATTTGAATAATTCTTTTTTATTCTTAATATTTCCTTTGGGGGGGATTCAGTATTTATAATCTAAGTTTTAATTCTTATAAAAACACATTTTCCCTCTCTTTATATTTTGAGGATTTTGTTGTCAAATCCTTTCATGATAAACATGCTTTATTCTTCTGCTTTTATCACAAGGCATTTTTGAATCTTTAAATGGGTGAATTTAAAATAAAATAACCAACACATATTAATCAACCCACACTAAAACACATGCAATGAAATTAGATTTCTATGTCTCTCAACATTTTTTTTTTTGAAATAGTGTGTAAATACCTGCCAGATATCCCACTGATATCTCAATTTACACAAAGCTATGCCTTAAAATGTCAGGAGTGCAACACCTCTTTGTGACATTTTGAAAATTCAATATTTTTGAAGGTCTTTGAAATATGTAATCGTTAATATTAGAAATCAAGACTTTCCTGATTATATTCAAAGTATAATGATTTTAATGTGGACTGTAGTAACTTTTGTTATCAAGTTGTGGTCATTGCTGATGTTAAAAAAATGCTACATGTATGCACATGTCAAGAGTGCAAAATAAAGTGTTGTTACAAAAACATTGAATTAAAAAATCTGAAAGACAAGTAAGTCAAAAATAATTTTATAGTGTAAAGAAATAACTAATATACAATGTAAAACTTTAGAATTTAATGTAAATCGCAAGCACCATTTATGAGAATCAATACATGCATATAAAAGTGCATTCCCATTAATGTCAAGAGTACAACATTTAATATTTTGCTCCCCAGCATGAGAAAAATGTTTTCAGTAGATGATTTTCTGATTTTTATTTTGGAAAATTAAGCCATAAAGAACATTCTATCAAATAGATATATCAATTACGGGGTCTGTTTACTTTTCAGATCCATATTTCTATGGTCAGGATCCGGAGTGCAACATATTTCTTTTTTAAAAGATTCAAGTTATTATTGAAAAGTCATGCTTCTTCGGGATTTTTAACTAGCATGCATGTGCAATATGATGATTTAACTAGAATGCATGTGCAATATGATGATCTAACTAGAATACATGTGCAATATGATGATTTAACTAGAATGCATGTGCAATATGATGATTTAACTAGAATGCATGTGCAATATGATAATCTAACTAGAATGCATGTGCAATATGATGATCTAACTAGAATGCATGTGCAATATGATGATTTAACTAGAATGCACGGGCAATATGATGATCGATATGAGGAAACATTATTAAAAGAATAAGAAGTTCAATTCTTTAAAAAAAATCTTAGTTTGGCGGTCATTATTTTTTAATTCACCCTCTTTTTTTTCCTTGATCTTTTCTTAAATAACGAAATAAAAGCTTTTTGACAGGTGACAAAGTTCTGTTAAAAATACAGTTGGTACTTAGTATGTGTCCATGAAGATACAAGATGTGATCCTAGTGTCTCGTCTTCCGGCTATATAACAATGTTATTTCCTATATTTCCTATTATTACTCAAGAAGGTTGTCCTTGGCATTATTGTGTTTAACCTTTATTCACTTGTGTTAATCGGGATGCAATGTTGGTACATCCTTTCTTTTCTTATGTCTACTGATCATGGATTGTTTACTCATGGATTGTTTACTCCACTCTCTTATTGTGCATAAAACCTGAATATAACGTCTTATTCAGTTTGCTGTACGTAAAGTGGTCATTAAATTGTTTCTAAATATCAGAAGATCAAAACATACTTTTCACCCAATTAAAATATTCCATTTAAACAAGATGCAATTGACCTATAAGTAAAATTCAAGGATTATAGTAGAATTCTTTTAAAATATTCATTTATCATATTGCAAATTATTTTAATTTGTTTGTACATGTACATGATGTATTTGGAAGAAGATCAGACAGCTTGCAATACTGCCAATAAGATGCATGTTTGTCGCCACTATTCATTGTTACTAAAGTCGATAAAAATGAAAGAGATTGCCATTTATTGTTAGAAATGTATAAATATGAATTAAGGCATTGAAAATAAAATTTCTATATATCTAATGAAGGTAACAAATTTGACCTTTTCCTGACCCTCTGATTTAATATATACTATAGTCAATAAATTTATTAGTCCTCTACCGGTCAAACCAGCGAAGTTTATAGGGCTTCTCCTTGTCTGTTTTTTGTGGGACCTTCTATCTGCATGTTTGTCTGCCTGTTCTTCTGTCTGAAACAAAGGGTTTGACCGTTTCCTAACCCCCTTATTACATAGATATAGTCAATAACTTTATTAGTCTTTTACCGGTAAAACCGGCGAAAACTTCTGGGCTCCTCCTTGTTTGTGTAATAGTGTTAGATTTGTATAATAAAGTAAACAAGAACTTGCCATATTATTTATTTTAACTTTTATTTAACTTATTAAATTCCTAGATCCACTCCTTAGTTCTCCCTTACCTGTATTACCTGTACATATTTGTATATACCCTAGGGCATTGATCAGGTATTTTGGAAGTGGACATTGTTATTTTGGGTTTTTTTGGTCATTGATTTGAAAGGTCGGATTCTAATGGTTTTCTTGGTTGGTCTGGATTTTTCCCGCTTTGTTATGACCATTCTTTGTTCTATGGTTGATCAGACCAGATCTTTATTTAGACCTATATACATTGACTTAAGACCGAAGATTTCCTTCTCTGGTAAGTTACTAATATTTTCTTATTTTAAATGTTCATCCTATAGAATGCAAAAGCTATTTTCATTTGCACTTTATACTAAAGTGAATGAATGATTTTGAGAGAAAGTTATTTTATGATGTAAATTTATTATTGGTTATAAGATCAATAGGAAGTATTTTCTAGAAGTAATTTGAAGTTAATCAGATTATGTGTTTTTATGATGATCAAAGATGTTTTTGATTATATTGTTCAAAGTGAGCATTTGATATATCTTTAACACATGTTTAATAGATAATATTTTTAAACAAAATTGTATTAAATTACAGATCACCATTCATACTGACATTTGTGATTCAAACAATTTATTGTATTGGGAACGCCTATTCCCATAGAATGGTGAGATATAATATGTTTTTTATCTTGAATATTTTTTATGATTATTTTGGGAGAAATATGTAAAGATTTATATATTCGAGAGTTATCTCCCTTTGATTATAATGTGTAAACTTAGGATGATAATCTATTATCTTCATGTTACATGTAAAAGTAATGATTGAACATTATGTGTGTAATATTTACATCCTATTTATTGTTGTTTTATGATATTTACAGGGCTGTATTAAAATTGATGTATGCCATATATAAAGTCACTCCACTGTGAATAAAATAGCTAAAAAACCCTGACAGGAGTTGTGTTCCTTGCCATACCCCTATTACATTTGTCTGTCTGTCTAGCTGTGTAAATGTCTGACCGTCTGTCTATCTTTTTGAGGGATCTTCTATCTGTATGTTTTCTACCTGTTCGTCTGTCTGTCTTTCAGTCTGTCCATCTCTTGGTTTCCTGCAAATGTTCCCTTAAATTAACGCTCGAAGATATAAGCTTTTTCGGCACGTGGCTGTATCTTCGTGAGTTACAAATCAAATAAATATTTCCTTTCGTTTCGATGATACATGTACTAGTATTTAACATTTTTTCGGGATTTTTAAAACACTTTTCTCCCTTCACGCTTGCAAATGTTGAGCTGACTTTTAATGCTCGTATCTGTTTAACTTGATGA
>PRKT01000286.1:8334-18578 GCA_003671525.1 Saccostrea glomerata
CCCCCCCCCCCCCCTCCTCCCGTCTTTTGTTTCTCAAAGATATACTTTAGAATGTTTATTTTCTATTATTACAATGAATGAAAAAAACTTAATTGTGATACTTTTAAGGAAATCGAATAAAAAGTTTAATAATAATAAATATCATCAAATTATTATATACAGGCAGTTTTACGTCATTTTACGATTTTACGTTATGAAAATTCATGCAGTTACGCACGCTTACACTGTACGTCAAAGTAAATATTCCGTCTTTGTCAAGCGATCTTTTATACATTTATATACAGAAATATATGTCATGTTATACATCAAATGAAAGAGAAAGAAAAACTCTACAAGAATCAATAAAAAACTGAAAATGTCAAAATTCTTCGTTAAGGGAGGTTTTTGCTTGGCGCGTCACATATTTAAAACCATATCACTACAGTTCTACAGCTACATGTATCTCGAGGGATGATCTAGCTTCAGGTGGAGAGGAGAAGAGAAAATAAGTGAATTGTGTTTAAGAATATATATACTCATACTGTGTTCTTTGAATTCGACCCGTTTTTAAATTCGCCCATTGTGACAAGGGCGAAAGGAGCGAAAATAAAACGGGGGGCGAAATTTTCCCTGTCTTTAGTATGTATCTTAAATTGAGATTTAGATTTTGCCAGGAATCATGATGTCTTTGATACAACTCCTTATATATGGCCTAAATAAGAACCCTCTTGATTATGATGTCAAAAGGTCAAAATCAGAAAACCATACATTTGAAATATGAACCCTATTGATTTCGAGGTCGAATGATCAAATACAAAGCTAATAGATTTAGTATTCTGTGGGCAATATTTTTATCTGAGTTAATTATATCTTATAAAGTCTTTGAGAATAAGATATGCAGTGGAAATTTATATCAAAACTACTTCCCTGTTGATTTGACGCATGACACATGATTGATCACAAAACCACGCAAAATATTTATGACGTCATAATCAACAAACTTATTGTTACGTCACAAATAGTTTGTGAGTTGATAGATATACAGTCAATGCATTGGCGTTCTGTAAAGATCATGGGACTTTTTCAGAGTTGTTTTGCCAGAAATAACAAAGTGGGAGTGATGAAGGAAGAGATGGAGGCGTACGAGAAAGTACGACGAACAATGGTTACAGAGGAAGTAACAAAAAAGAAAGGCGGCGTGGCCTTTGATCTCACCTTCGTTTCAGAGGAAACCCAAAAGATGCCTCCACCGAGAATGCTTGAAAACAAAAAGGAGGATTTTGAGAAATGGAGAGGTGGGTGTACGGTATATCAATTTAATGAAATTATTTCAACTTTTGTGCCTAGTGTAGTAGGTATCAGTTTGCTCCAAGTAATTGAAATGCAAATGATTAATTATGACTAAGAAAAAGTATCAGAATTTGTACGAATTTGAAAATAGAAGTTCATTTTAAATTTGATTATCTTTATGTTTGACAGAATCTCAGGAAAAAGCCCAGATCGAGAAGCAGGAGCGGGCACAGCAAAACAGAGAGGAAGCCCGTATCCAGAAAGAGATTGAAGTGGCCCACAAGGAGATGGAGAGGCTCGAGAAATATGTCAACATCGACATCACTGCCAAATAAACTGGACTCTTGCTCATTGACTAAAATTTTAATTTACACATTTCTTTAATTTGTAATTATGAACATTGGAACCAAAGAGGGGACACCCGAGCTCTTTATTTGCTCTGTTTGGCTTTTAATTTCAACTCTTTCTTTTTTGGCTATTTAATGTTATAAATTCAATTCGCAATGTGCGGCCTTGGAGACAGATCTGAGACTAGCATTGCGAAACAAAATTTTAATATTCCAAAATGTTCACGTCTTTCGGAACTTTGGCCCTACAAATACCCATTCCGTCAGGAATCAGGAATGGGTATTACGTTGGAACACCCATCCCGTCAGTAATCAGGGGTGGGGGTTCCTCCGCAGTACAGTTAAGGTGCACAATGGAAATATCGACTAAATTTTATATTTAAAAATGTATTCGTAATCGGGATGGCGATTATTTTTAGTACATTATTTATATCGGATAAATGTAATTATGATTAATAACTGCATATGGAGGACGATTATATTTTATATTTAGACTAGTCACGTGATGCGTCAGTCACGCGATTTTGGCACATTGACTAGAAGTATTGATGGTACATTTAAATCTCGCTAGTGCAAGGGTATAACCAAGTTAAATTTCCAAGTTTTGTATATACATATTTTCAACAGGCATTGTAGTTTTTAAAAAGTGCTGTGATCCTGTCTAAATTCTGCAATTTCATTGTTAAAATTATACTTGTATCACTGAATGCTATATTTTTTGCTGGTCAGCGGCGTGAAATATTGATATAATTAAATTGTTTTTAAGATTTCGTCAGGATCGCAGCATTTTTCAGATACCTTAATAGTTCTATAGTTGAAATGTAAAAGCTTACTTTGATCCATAGAGTGTATGCCCTTGCACTAGATCGATTTATTAAGACCCCCACATTACCCTCCGGTGTATTTGCATACAAATATACGGCAGTATCAATTAAATACGTAATGAACAGAAAATATATTAATAAAATAGTGAAGAAGACATTAAATTCAAGTTATTGGCCCATAGAATATCTGTAAATAATATTTTATTTAATTAGAGAATACATATTTTGTTGAGAAAATATTACTTGATCTGTCTCTCACTGCATACCAAATACGTCACATTGTAAGAAATGACGTCATATTGACAAGTGTATTGCGATCAGCGACTTGTTTATAACTTGTTATGTGGGATTTAACTAACAACAAAACAAAACGCTGAGGTAAGTTTTTATGTAGTTTGACAATTTCTTACTGGTTAACCCTCTGGCTGCGGGAAGGACATATATGTCCTTTTACCGCTGGCTGCGGGAGAGACATATTTGTCCCTGGCGACGTCATAAAGTTTGAGACGTCTTTTCACTTTCTTAATTGAAATTTATATATAATACTTAAATTTGACTGCAGTTTTTGCTGAAATAAAAGCATAAGAATTTGGAAACAACTTTCGATTAATGCAAGTTAAAAGTTAAAAGAATTATTTTATAATAATTCATGCATTTTTTATGCATTTATTTGCAAGTTTAAAATGCGCAAACAAAATTGTTAACAGTGTAAAAAATGAGTATTTAGTTAAAGTCACTGAGAAAACTAGTGAATTTAACTGTCCATATAATCACTACCTTAATTAAAAGTAGTTTTACTAGGTACATGTATTGGGTATATTTATTAGTAAGATAACATTATAGTGAATCTAGAATTTATAGACAACTTTCAGTCGGTCGGTATCTAAGTGTCAATTCGACCCTAGCTCCACAATTCACTTTCTTAACTGAAAACTTTCAATTCACGACAAAGGATTTACAAAGTTCACTAGTTAAATTCACTAAGTTTTTATTTTAGTGAATACCTTTTCGCAATTCAGTTCTAAATATAAAAATTTAGAAATATTTCAAAAAAAAGTTTACAATGTTCAATTTTATTCATTTACACATTTCTCTAAGATTTAAAAAAGATTGCCTCTAAAAATGATAATGATTTTTTAGTTTAAGTAGGAAACTGACTGCGGAAATGATGTTCATCTGCCTTCGGGTCAAATTTGTAGAAGTAGCTAGGACATGCGAATCTAAGTCGCACTCTATAGCAAACGATTTTCTCGATCGACCTAGGACTCTGTTAAACAGCTAGTTGAGATCTGAACGAAGCATATTGGACTGAATTATCTTTGAAACCAAAATGGCAGTAAAAATAAGCGAAATGTTCTATGATTACAATATCAGGGTCAGGAGGACTATTAACAACAATGATGAGGAATGTTTGGTTGTGGAAACAGCGAAAAAATATGTTAGGAACATACGGTTAGTAATATTTTGAGATCACAGTTTTAAAAACATTGAGAAATAAATCGAGATCCGAGCGCACTTTTTTGTGCGCAATAAATATACAGTTTTTCATTTTTCAATAGATGGCTTTGTAACTCTCCGGTCTATCAATATATTTTTTTCGGAGAGCTACAGAACTGCAGCTATGTTAAACCCAACTTTTATCGAAGAATCCCAGTCAAATGTTTGAATAATTGATAGATTATCGGTATCTGATCAATTTAAAAGCTTTATAAACTTTCTTTCATGGAAGAGGAAACAAGTCGTTTTGCAGAGCTGAGCAGGTTCTATTTTCGCATTATGACCACAGACTCAACTCAAGTAGCGTTTCTCCATTGCAATGACTCCATGCGAGACCCCTCGTCATGTCCAAACGCACCAGTCTATCAAATTTTATTTATACATCATATTCTATATTTCTATTTCGTCTAGCTAAAAAAAAAAAACTTAGATATCGGAGTTAGCATCGTACTCTATATATACCACCCCTGTCAACGCGCGATCGGCAACGCGGATGCGATCGGCAACGCAGATCAAAACATTGAAGAAGAAAGTATTGTAGGGGGTAAATTTAAATAGTTTTGTATGTGCTGGAGTGTAACCAGCTGAAAATAAAATTAGCAAACATTTAGTTTAGATAATTATCTACAATTTAGGATTTACCGAGAGTAAATTTGTTTCACAGTTTCTGTGCAAATGCTACCGATCAAATCGACATTGTTCAAAACATCAAATTTTCATGCTTTGAAATAGTTCATTGTTGTTATTACCTAAGAACATTTGCTGCTTTTGTTATGTAACGGTTCTTGGAAGTATGAACTAAATGATTTTAAAATTAAAACTACATACATTATCTTAAAACAAATTTTAACTGGAAAATTTGACAACCGCGAGGCGATCGTCAACGACATTATTTTTTTATGAAGCGATCGTACAACAAAGAAATAGCGATCGTACAACACACGAAATAAGAATAGCACAAATCAGAGAATTTTGTTCTCAAAAAGATTATTTTGATAAACAGTAGATATTTTACATTTAAATTAGGCAATCAGTCATTGTTATATACCTTTTTAACTCTCAAAATTGTCCTACATTAATATAGAAAATTGAAATTAACTACATAGATTAAAGAGATACAATTGAATAAGAGATATTAGAATTGGCAATTATTTAGAAAAAAAATAATACTAATTATAATACCGGTGTCATATAGTGAGACTTCCGCCATAGTGAGACTTCCCCCCGGAAGTCTGGCTATATAGTGAGTTGAATTGAATTGAATTGAACATATTTTATTGACAAAGTCAAAAGGATTGGACACAAGTTCTATAACTTAGATAGTCCTCTCCTAATATAACATTTTGTAAAATTGCCAAAGTAAAACAAACATATATACATATGGTCTACTAAATACATTGTATACATTGTAGTAATAAACAGGAATAAATTCTTTAAATATACAAAAATAATATGAGATGTTGAGAAAAAAACTTATTTTGAAAAACGACCACATTCATTTAAGAAAGTTTGAATAGTTTTAAAAAGTTCAGCATTTTGTTCGAAAGTTAAAGAATCATCGCCCCATAGCAGTAAATGTACATCTATTATATGTAAATAATTTAATGACAATAGCTTATTCATTAAGGAATTTCTTGCTTTTACATAATGTTTACAAACAAAAAACAAATGATATGTATCTTCTTGTAGTCCACAAGAACAATTAGGACTGGTAATTAGGTTACAGCGATATAAATCAGA
The DNA here is from genome assembly GCA_003671525.1 of Saccostrea glomerata. Classification (NCBI taxonomy): domain Eukaryota; kingdom Metazoa; phylum Mollusca; class Bivalvia; order Ostreida; family Ostreidae; genus Saccostrea; species Saccostrea glomerata. The sequence continues at coordinate 14,012 of PRKT01000286.1, forward strand.
CTTTAAAATACAATTGTGTCTTAATCTTGTATGAGTTATGTTCAAAAACCTTTTTCCATAAGAGAAATATTTCTGAGGTTTAACATTACTATTTTGAAGATAGTTTTTGAAAATTTTAATAGAAGTTGCCTCTCTTGTTTTTAGACTAAGGGAATTCCACTTTCTAACGGTATCGGGAATAAATGATTTATTGTAGAGTTCTAATCTATATTTTGGCAAAGAATAATTTAAAGAATTCCGGGTAGTGTATCCTGAAATATTGCCTCTTGTATCAGGTACTAAGTTTTGCAAGTAAATAGGGACTAAATTATTGTGCATTTTATACATTGTTATTAGTTTTGCCCTATATAGTGAGTCTTCCCCCTGGGGGGAAATATGGCTATATAGTGAGATTTACCCCCATAATGACCACAGTGAGTCTTCCCCCTTTGGGTTTTCGGTTTGGATTTTATATACATTGACATAATTAAAAATTTATTGTATGCTTTAGGGACCTTTCAACTTTTAAAAATTTATGAAGTATTTTTAGAATTTATATTTCATTTTGAAATTAAATTTGCGTGATATTAATGAAATTACATCACTATAAAAACAAATAAGATGGATTTGAGTTCTAATTCACTTTAAATAAAATTCTGACTGTCATGCATATTTTAGCAAAGGCACCGGATGCATGGATTGGGCTTAACCCCCCCCCCCCTTTTTTTTTAAATTTATGACCAGAAAAATGCATGAAAATGTGTGCATCCCCTGCTCATAACACCCATACATCAATTCTACTATTATTTTTTTCATTTTGGTCGTGTTTTAAAAATTATTTATTTAAAGATATTTTATTAATTGGATGTTTGAATACACGTATAAAAAACGTAAAATTTAAAAATATGTATACTGCATTGCAATTGTCACTCATTTGACTAAACTATATTGCACTAAAGTCTGAGATGACTAATTATCAATTTTAGTGTGTAGATCACGTATACGTGTATATATATGGAAGATAATTTCGTCATAAATTAACACTGTAAGAATTTTTTAAAATAATAAAACAATGTTCCGGAAACTATAAATATAATAAGAGGGGGAAGTCTCGCTATGAATGGGGGAAGGCTGGCTATAAAGTGAGCCTTCCCCCCGGAAGAACGGCTATATAGTGAAACTTCCGTCGGGGAAGTCTCACAATATAGCCATTCTTCCGGGGGGAAGGCTCACTATATAGCCAGCCTTCCGGGGGAAGCCTCACTATGGGGGAAATCTCACTATACGACACCTGTAACAGTTTTCAGTAAATTAAAATATATCATGTAATACATAATGCTGTTATATTATTACGTGCGTGTACAACACATTTTTACTGAAAATATTCGGTAAAGTTGCTACATGTAGGTATGCAAATTCCTTTGATCGTTATTTTTACAGTATTAATACATATCTTTTTTTTATTTTCTGAAAAAATACAGTTTTAGATATGTATGCCAACTCCTGTAATTGAACTGCCATATCATAGACAATAAAACCTTTTTTCTATATTCAGTGCTAAAATTCGGTCCTATAACACTCTATAGGTATCTGTTTTAAACAATTATCAAATAATATCAAGTTTTAGGGTTCCATGGAGTTTTAAATTTTGTTCTCTTAAAATACGGACATTATTCAATTAATATACAAGAACGTCAGTTAAATTCGCTCTTTCTCTCTCGAAAATCAAATGTTCGGTATTTCGCTCTATTTCGACAGACTTTCCACCCATACCACATGGTTATCTATTACTTTATTTCATTAAAAGTATTTTATAAATTTCAAGTTGCACGATCGCATGTTTATCATATTTTCTTTGTTGTACGATCGCATATAGAGTCGTTGCCGATCGCCAAAACGTTTGGCATGTGTTCACTTCAAACCGTTATTTCAACGCTTTCTATTTGATGAAGAACTTCAAATCGGATTTAAAATTTATGATTTACCTATTTACAATGCAAATGTGCCTTTTGGACTGTCGGGTATACGTAATAAGGTAAGAAATACCACTTAAACGAGCTTTATGTGTCACGTTAGGGCAGTCATGTTCAAGGAAAACTTAACTTTAACATAATATATGGTGATTTTTAATGCGTAGGGGACTTTTATGGTGTTGAACATGTCTAGTAGCATTTAAAAAGTCAGAAATGTTGAAGGAAAATTGCGAGGAAATAGGACAAAATAATGTTTTATTTAACCTCATCTTCCTCATGTAGTTGAGTTTAACTATCCGCGTTGCCGATCGCATCCGCGTTGCCGATCGCGCGTTGACAGGGGTGTATACGTTCGTTTTAGAAAATCCTGAAAATGTTGCCCCCTGTTTTTCCTGAGTATATATTGTATTTTTGCTTTATTAAATTTTCCTGTCGGGTTCCCCCGCCCCCTTCCTCATTTTTTGTTGTCGTAAGGTCAATGTAAATTTCAAGAGATTGACGTTTTTTTTGCTGACTTGTCAGATTTAAAAACCTTCATTTTATCGTAGTGTAAACCTCGGAAGTCATTGCTATATCATTAACACAACCACACAAAATTTTTATGCATTGTCAATATCTAAGCTTTCAAAATTTACGTAACCCACACATCACAAACCTTGACAGCAATTCTACTATAAAAATTAATTTAGATCCAATCTATATACCGGTAGACAATATTTCATTGTAAAAATGATTGAATATAGACCTGACAACTATGTAAAATAAATGAATTTTGTAATCCATATGCCCCCCCTTCCCCCGTTGAGAGTTAAGCGATTAATCTCAATGATATTTCAGATGTACTTATCCATTAAAAAATTGAAACACTGTACCCAAGTGAAATCAGGTGATATGATTTGTAAATACGACCCCGGGGTTGGGATGCGGAGGGGGGGGGGGGGGGGGGGGGGGGGGGGGGGGTAATCGGTGTATGGTTGTTGTTCGCCCTTCTGTGTCCTTAATATGGACGTTTATTATTTCGACTTTTTACAATTTCAGATATAAACCCTGAACACACGATTTGAACATCGTGTAAACAAACATGCACGATCTTGTGATATATTCTGTAACATATCAATATACAATGCATTTTTTTTCTGTTATGCCTGCTTGAAATTATCGTAAAACCGTGATCAAAACATTTATTAGACCCCATGTAAGAAGCAATACACTGACATTTTGCAGGAAGAATAAAAATGCGCTTGTAAAATAATTTTTTTTACAAGACACTACGAATAGCAGCTTTCCACTTTTTAAAAATATATTCCATTCATTATGATTATGGCAAAGATAACATATATTCTCAAATCTTCAGATATTATATTAAGTTTTGAATTATCATAATCCCGTCAAGTTCTCTGATAACATAGAACAGTACTCTTGTTTGTTTTCTACATCATCATTTAAACTCAACTGAAAATTAATTTTTATTTTAAAAAATCAAAATGAAAAGATGTAGAAAATGGGATCCCTTAGGTCAATGATTAGCCGTGTCGACTTGCCCGAAAGAAAAAATAAACCCTAGAAAAGTAAGGAAATCCTCATTTAAATATTGACTGTTGAATTTTGCTTCTAATAAACTGAAAACACGAGTACTTTTTTTTTCTAATTCATGTAAAAAAGACAAATGGATTAATTGTTTCTGATGGTCTACATATTTTACGACTAAAGATTTTTAATCAAAAAAAAAAAAAAAAAAATTCCCTATTTCACCAAAGATGTTTTGTTTGAAAACGTTTAGCCAATGTCAATATACAAACTTATAACAAACTTATAAGCACGGGGCTTTGTACCAGTATGAGTCAGGTATTTTTTTTCTCCTAATTTTGCCGAACTAAATATTAGACCGGAAAGTAAATTTTCCGTAAATATCGACATTAAATAAGCAACTTGTCGGTAGTAAATCTTCTTCATAATTCTTGGATTATTTATCGGCAATGGTTTGTTGAAGCATTTAAAGTCAACATTTAGGCCTAATGTCTACTAGAACAAATGAAATACAACTTTTAAAAGAATTTAAAGAATTATTTCGATACATTTTAATTTGAACTCATCGTTAAAAATTGTTATATTAGGAATTTTTTCTTTAAAGAAATTTTAAAAGGTATTTATTCAATTTTTGAAGAAAGCGATGAATCTGTGCGCCGAGAAACGGAATCAAATATTTGAATTTCTATTATATTTTTGTCAGACTGCACAACGTTAGAAATTGCAATGCATGCAGATGGAGAATACATGTAAATCAAGAATATAAATATTATTATTGGTCTACACTATTTTCATTTTTATTAAATTTCAATTACAATTACTTTTAAAAAGTTTAAGGTAAGGTTTGCGTCACCCTCCAACTTTTATTTTTTTTAATATGCACACATGCCATATATCAATTTATTCAGGGAGATTAGCTTCATCATTTAATATGATTTTCAAAGATATTGCCCGTCCCATTTTTTTAGTAAAAGACGCCAAATTTAACGTATTTCATATTTCACCTCGAATATTATTTTCATTGAAAAAATTGATTTATTTTATTAATTATCAAACTTTTATAATTAAAATGACCTGAATTAGTATAA
>PRKT01000286.1:23210-34751 GCA_003671525.1 Saccostrea glomerata
ATACATGTATATCTCCTTGATATCCATGACATAATAATTTAAATATAACAAAATTTTCTCCTTTTTAAAATCAAAATACAGAAAAAATTAAAAGATTATAAATGTAAACAATTTAAAATAAACTACATGTATTTGTGAAAGATTTTAATTTTAGTAGATTACTAAACTGGTCCTATCATTCCTACTAAATTAACAACCTTACAATTTCCAGTGTCATGTTTTAAACTGTTACAGTAGATATAATTATACATGTTCACTGCAGCTTTGCATGTATGTAAAAACTCATCAGTTTTCAGAAATACTTATTTGAGCATATTAGGTCCTGGTAAGAACAAAATTTAATGAATAAAAATATTAATCTTAATTGTTCATGTATTAATTTCCTTGTACTGCAATCATCACACACATATTTTCTAAATATATGGTTAAATTTTCTTCTATAATCTATAGACATATAAAAATATGCATTGGGTATAACAAGTCAGAATTTCTTCTCCAAATCTCCATTGATTTTGCCATGTCTGGTTAAACATCTTAGCTTGATCCATCTAACTTTCTTTAATATTCTTGAGCTGATATGGGATGACCTCTACTTTGATTGATGGCACAAATCTTTTATGGAAACACTGAAGTACTTTTTTTTTGTTCTTATCCATTCCAATTAATGACCCATGATCTGAAATCATATGTGTTCATTTTTACAATAACATTTGAAGAATAGCATAAGGAATTGCTTTGAGTTTTATTCACTCAATGAAATGAATAAATTTCCAATATAATAAATGAAGAATCAATATGAAATTATAATAAAATTATAAATGCTTGATCAAGAAAATTAATGTTCTTGTCATGCACAATCTGTATCTCTTTTTTATTAATTAGAAAATGAGATATTAATTAAATCAAACCTCATTTAAAAAGGTAACTTGAAAAATGTAATACCTGTTCCAATAATGTTACAAATATTAGGCCCAAAAAGCAAGGATTTTATTTTTCATAATTTCTTGAATGAATGCATTTTTATTTTTTGACAATGTTGGGATATTAGTCACATCCTGACATCCTTGTACTGTTTATTCATCGTTTTTAAATCCGTAGTCAGTAGATCATTCATAACTTTCAGTAAAATGAATAGTTAAATAATTACCTGATGAAAATACTATCAACAATCAAACTGTCAACATCATCATTGGACTTGCTCAAATGCACCGTGACTTTTCTTCCCTGTTCGGACTGCATATAGAATAATACTTTACAGGATACTCTCACGTCTTTTCTTTTTTCTTTCTCATTCTCACTTTAAATTTTAGTGTAGTGGTGAAGCGAGAAATACACAACAGCAGAATGCGTCAATGACTTTCTTCTGATCGGAATGGTCGTGCAACTTGCCACGTTCGATATCGAAAATAAAGTCTTCCTTTATTGGTTCATCCACATGCATCACGCTAATCTCAAATGCTTCTAAGATTCCTATGCTTTGCTTTGTTATAAGACTTTCTCCTGAAAACGTCCTTTGTTTTTAGTCCTAACAATATGTGACAACAAACATCAAGTATGACAGAGGAAATTCGTTACCGAGATGCTTAGCATCGCTGGTTTAAAGTCGCCTGTTTCAAACGCTTTGGTGATTCGCAAGAGTTATCTCCCTGTTAACGCAAACCTTACCTTAAAAATATTGATAATCATTGTATATCAAACTGTTTTTAATTTGCGTCTGATTTTGATGTATATTCTCGCAATAGTCTATCAGTTTTGCTTGATTGGGATAACAATAAACAATTATTGAAATTAAAAAGATCTTAATATAATAATTAGAATTTACGCAAATTGTATAAATAAAAAAAACTTCTTCATAGTTTTGTTGATATATCGCATATGGATTAATTCCCCTGTACACATTCCTGTAAATGACGCGCACTTAGCGTTAACCCAAAATATTGAAAAACCCGCAAAATAATGTCAAAGAAATTGTGACGTCGTTTTAATCTCGCAGTGACGTTATAATTTCTGTACACTGACGTCGCAGCCAGAGGGTTAAATTAGCAGATAAACTCATTTTGTGGTATTTTAAAGAAATGTTGCATGACGTATATTATGTATGATGTCATAGTCAAGTTTTCCCGTACAAATTAGGCTCCGCCTCCTTTTTGTAACCTTAACTGTGCTGCGTCGTCTAAAACGTCTATAGATAAATTGTAAATGAAGCATCCGTGTAGAGATGTTCTAAAGCTCCGTTGTCCCCTCTTTTCAAAAATCTGTTATTCAAAGGTTTAATAAACTAATTATTTGCAAGCATATTATCTTGTTTTCTTATGTAATTAACAAAATAATCAAATCTCTACAAATGTAATAAATTTTAAAAATCGTCAAAAATAAGTACCTCTTTGAAAGAGAAGAGATAGGGCTTTCACATGTACATTTCCAATGGCAACACCTTTCCAAATATGTTATGATTTTAAACCCCGTTGGCCCACTTTCAAGCATTAGAACATTACTTTTTTGTCATAAGTTTAAAAGAGAAAGTAACGTTTTCATAGGTCTAATATACATGTATATTACATAAAGACCTTTTTAATACCGGTTTGACTCTGTGACCTTAAACATAAAAGTTTACCTTTTTTTCAAATCAGGCACGTAGGGGGGGGGGGGGGGGGGGGGGGGGGGGGGGGGGGGGGGGGGTTGGCCCTCCCACTTTTTTCCCAACATAACTTATACTATGGGAAATGTTCACTGAAAAACTTGTTCCCCCTACTTTTTGCGATATAAGGAAAATGTAGTATTGTAAGTAAAAAAAAATGGTACTCACTGTAGTACTGAGTAAAAGAAGTTGGCGTTGGAAAAAGTTGGCTTCTTAACCCCCCCCCTTACTTTATACAAACGATTCTTAAATTAAAAAGCAGTTTTTTTGTTGTTTTTTTATTTTACAAAATAGAAATTGCATTCTCAATAAAAACGGAAATTCCAAAATCTCATATATCTTGTTAAAATCATTCTGATTCTACAAACAAGTAATCTGAATTTGAAATGAAAGAAGAAAGAAAGAAAAACTGATTTACAATAACTTTGTAGTCTTTGGAGACCAGACAAAAGACTATTATCTTAATCTTTATTCTACCAGTTGGTTTTAAAAATCATAATAATCCGGTACAAAACTTACACTAGTTGAAATTTTAGATAAAGTTTCACTCATTTGAAACAATACAGTTTGTACTTGTAATAATTTAAAATTTTGACTTGATTTTGTACTCAATTTATGATCTAAGGGCAAGATTTAGAAACAATCTAGCTGTTGGAAATGCTATGGGCACTAGTTGTGCACCTTTATTTTACCTGTTTTTTATATTCTCACAAAGCAGAAACTATTCATTGAAAAAACCTTTACATGAACAAATTTTTGCTGTGGCCCTCAACCCTTTAAGCTATGGGTGATGTGTTATTAATTAACAACAGTTACTTTCCTACCAACTCTCTTTATCCCTTTGACTGTCAAATAGGACATTAATACAGAGTTTGACATATCTGCATCATATTTGAATGTTTTATTGCAAACTATAGACAATATAATCCTTACTGTTCAAAGATTATTTTCCAACTTCCAATATGACTGTTTTTACAGTGTCTGTCAACAGGTTTACAGGAAAATACTGTGTTTGAGAAATTGGGATATCAGAGTTTGGCAAGTCAATTTTTTTTTTAAATTTTTCAACTTTATCACTTGCCAAGAATGACTCAAAATCATAAAAACATGGCAATTCATGTATATGTGTATTTCATGAAAAATTTGAACAAGATTGTTTTGCTGTCTGGCCCTAATTTGAGTCAAAAATCATATTTCTTGACTGTTCATAGGTATTATTCAAACATGCACACATCTTCGTCAGGTTACAAATGTACCTCCCAAGCTTTTGTGCATCAATATCTTTATATACATCTTTCATTCATATCCCTTCTTAAACAGTGCACATATAAACCTGTGTGTAAATGTTTTTCAACATTTAACAATAAAGTACAACTCAAGTATAAAATTGGTTTTAATGTACTATGAAACTACCGGTACATGCACATCTTCATAAAATGATTGAACACAATAACAAAACACTGGCCAGCCTTTGTGAACTGTAAACATACTGATAATTCTTTATATAGAACTAGTTCAGTTAGGTTTAATAGACAGTCTTAATTAACTTCAGAGATTTGCATTTGTAAATTTTGTACTTTCTTTCAAAAATTCTTAGAAAGTCTTCACCTCACAGATTTGCTTTTGTACTTTCTAGAAAGTCTTCACCTCAGAGATTTGCTTTTGTACTTTCTAGAAAGTCTTCACTTCAGAGATTTGCTTTTGTACTTTCTTTCAAAAGCTGCAACATCAAACTTTCTCTTGCAGCCAGCGTAATTCATGTAGCGGATTTTCCCAAACACATCTCTTTCTTTCCATCCTTGGTCATGGATTCCACAAATTGACCACATGCACCCTGAAATTCAATAATACAAGTGTAAAATTATTAAATATGATTTCTCTATGTTGTCCTGTTGATCTGATCCAGGTAAATTTGGTACACATACTTGACTGTACAATGTACAACAGTTCATAGGACAATAGTGAGTATCATATACATGTAGAACACTGTCTATTAACCAAAAAAATCCAGTAGATGTTAGCCTTAGAGCGGTACGTTAAATATATTATTTGCGAAAACTTAAGTACTGCGTCAAGGTTATCCCCAAATATTTCAATTATTGCATACCGTATATCCAGTTTATTTTGCGATGATCTATTTTTCGCGATCATCTTTAATCATTCGCAAATATAAAACACACAGAAATTATGTCAGCTAGAATTTGTTATAAAAACATTACCATTTTAAACACAAAAATCTTCAATCGTTAAAAAATAACTTATGTGAAATATAAAATGTACTTATCTACCCTGTTTTCCTAAAATTTCCAACTCGTGAAAAAAAAAACGGATACAGTAACAGTCGGTTATAGCGAAGTCCTCGGGACCTGTGAATTTAATTCACTATATCCGTAATTCGTTATATCCATATGACAAATTACTATAACCATTATAGCGAATTCGCAATATGCATGTTTTCCTTAAGGTATTACTACCAAATATGTTACGGAAGCAAATATTACAAAACATATCTTCGATATCTAAGGTTTTTATTATGAATTGAATTTTATATATAAATGCTAAAAGGAAATAAAGTCAGTTCAATTTATCATTTTTTTTATAATCTTGGAAAGTTCGTTATAAAAGATGTAAATTTCATTATATTTTACCTCGACGGGACTCAAAATCAGTTCGCTGTATCCGTAAATTCGTTATATCAGAGTTCGTATAACCGTAAAATTTTACAAAGATTTGTTAAGAATTTTGCCGGGGATCCAGAAAAACTTTGCTATATCCATGAATTCGCTAAATCCGTGTTCGTACTAAACGAGTTTTACTGTATACGGTATATTTTCAATTGTATAGATGACTATTATATATAAATATAATTCCTAGAATTTAAAAAAAAAAAACTTACAAAATAGATACATATAAATCATAATGGATATCTTGTGAAAATTAAGTGATCTACATTCTATAGTATTTCAATCAGACTAAAGTAATATCTGTTCTTAAATTAATAATTTCATTCCTTACTAACTTACCAACATAACCATTGGGATCCCTTCCATCCAGAGAGTATTTATCATTGAGGTAGATAGCTGTTTCCAGGGCAACTTTTGGACTCGGTGTCCATTCCAATATCTTTTTAGCCCAATACATTCTGAGAAAACCATGCATTTTCCCTTCTAGAACCATTTGTTTCTGTGTATTGAAAAATTGAAATTAATGGAATTTATGCACTACATACATATTATCAACATGTAACGGTAAGTCTGTTCTTTTCCTTTGTTCTTGTTTTTTTTTCTCATTTTATTTAATATTTATTTTGTTTTACAAATGTAGGTTTCTGCCTTCCATCAAGAATTGCATCTCAAACTGTGCTTAGGCCCTAAAGCAAAACTTTTTATTGCACATTTGCTCATTTTGTTGCCAAAGTGCTGAGTAATGAAACATCCCTTTACAAAGTGACTGCCCCAATCGATTTATTGTTTGTGTGCTTGTCTATGTACACACTTAATGTATTTATTTACCTGAGCAGCATTCCATAACTCGTCATGTGTCTTAGCATGCTCCAGCTGTTCTTTTGTGTAAACATACTCCCTCTTATCTCCAGCATGAGCCTTAAGGGTTTGTTTGGCCCAATCATATGCTCCTGTTAATAAATTAACATTGCATTCCAATGACATACATAATAAAAAAGTACTCTCAAAATCTGAATGAAGAATTATTAGATCTAACTTGTTAATAAAACAAAACTGTAGCAATGTGGTCGAGTCCACCCCTACATGCATCATCCATGCAAGTTTGGTCAGGGTATATGGCTTTTAGTTACATGTACTTGAAAAGGACTTGCTCCTAAAACTTGAACTAGGACATTCATGCTAATGCTAACAATGACACCAGGGATAAAGCACAAGCTCATCTCAACCTCTGAGATTTGAGGTGAGCTAAAAATCTGAGCATGTCATATTGTCTCTCACCTTCAATGGAGTCATATTTCTCATTGTAGTAGCAGAAGTTATCAGACAGCTCTCTCCTTATGATTGCCTCCTCTATATATGATTCCACGGACTCCTTGTATTTACTGCGGTACTGTCGTACTGTCAGAATACAGCGCTGCACTGATATCTGTCCTATATATAAAGATAAACAAATCTCAATTCTAAACTCTTTCATAACAAGAAATGTTCTTGCTCTACAATAAATATTTAAAAATTTCTTCATAGTCTCAAATCATAGTCTTTATATGCAATTCATGTGTTGAAGGTTACCTACATATATGGATAAGGCTTCTTTTGGCTTGAATATACGGAAAAAAAGGCACTGTACCCAGAACTCTATACAATTTATCAATTTTATTCTACAGTAACAGCAGAGACTTGCCAAATTTGACCCAGGGTGACAGGTTGCTGAGGGCGTTTTTATTTGGGTTATTTCTCTCTGATCCAAAGTACTTAAGTCTCTCTTTACAGAAGGACTCCAGCATGTTCAGTCCGGCTGTACTTCCTGGCACCGCCCAGTCCACCTCTGTAACCTTACGATCCACCTCCAAACTGTCCTCAGCAGCTGACCAATCAACTGGCTGAAAAAATGTTTATATTTAGAACTTTCCAAACAAGAGGCCCATGGGCCACATCGCTCACCTGAGAAGCTTAGACCATTCTGTTCTTTACCAGATTTTCCCCTTTTAATAAATATTTGGACCTCACCCTACCCCACTGATCTTAATTTAGACATTTTAAAATCTACACTACCCCAGGATGCTTCCATGTGAACATAAGTTTCAGCTTTTCTGGCCCAGTGGTTCTTAAAAAGAAGATTTTCAAAGATTTTCCTACATATTTCTATGTAAAACTTTGATTCCGCATTGTGGCCCCGCCCTACCCCTGGGGATCCTGATCTGAACAATTTAGAATCTACACTATCCAAGGATGCTTCCAAATAAGCTTCAGCTTTTCTGGCCCAGTAGTTCTTGAGAGGAAGATTTTCAAAGATTTTTCCTAATTTCTATGTAAAACTTTGATTCCCCATTGTAGCCCCGCCCTACCCCCGGGGCATGATTTGAACAATTTAGAATCTACACTACCCCAGGATGCTTCCACATAAGTTTCAGCTTTTTTGGCCTAGTTGTTCTTGAGAAGAAGATTTTCAAAGATTTTTCCTATATATTTCTATGTAAAACTTTGATTTCGCATTGTGGCCCGCCCTACCCCTGGTGATCCTGATTTGAACAATTTAGAATCTACACTATTCCAGGATGCTTCCACATAAGTTTCAGCTTTTCTGGCCCAGTGGTTCTTGAGAGGAAGATTTTTTAATGACCCCACCCTATTTTTGTCTTTTCTTAATTATCTCCCCTTGTGAGGGGACTTGGCCCTTCATTTTAACAATTTAAATTCCCCTTGACCCAAGGATGCTTTGTACCAAGTTTGGTCAAAATTGGCCCAGTGGTTCTTGAGAAAAAGTCGAAAATGTGAAAAGTTTACAGACGGACAGACAGCTAGATGGACAGACAACGGACAATATGAGATCAGAAAAGCTCACTTGAGCCTTTGGCTCAGGTGAGCTAAAAAAATATATTTGTTGCCAACAACAGATTTTTTAATGTGCTGATTTAAGTTTTCACAGAAGTAAATAAAATTTTTAAATTAATTTAACTTAATGAGTATTATGAGTTCCTACAATTGGAAAGTACTTTTATAGCCTAGACAAAAATTCAGCTTGACCCTACAATTCATAATTCCTACCTTATTTGTGGACATTGATTTGTGTGGGTGTTTACAGACTGGTGGGAATTCTGTTAAGAACTGGCTTAGCTGATTGTGTATCTTATTCCTGATGGTTCGGGCTCCGTACTCCAGTTTGGGTGAAGCTTCCCAACATGGAACCAAGTTATGAGCATCAACCTTAAAGATTCATAAATCAAAAATAAAGATGCATCATTTAATATCAACTGTTGCTTTATCCTCTTTTAAAGAGATTGTTCCTTTATCCTCTTTAAAAGCAATAAAGATAAAATGAAAATTTTCTGGCAAAGCAAAATATAACTTTCAAACTATATTTTTTTTCTTCAAACATACTGTAGATTGGCAAATAATCACGATGGTTTTCATTTTGCTATGTTCGGGATTCATCATTTTTTCGCGAAATTAAACCCATCGTGAATGCTAGCATTAGTTTTTGAAAAGGTTTAAATGCTTATAGAAAATTTTGAATTATTTCTTGAAGCGTGAAATTAAAACCATCACAATTGGTACCTTTTGAGATATCGTGAAATTTTAACACTGTGGAATTAAAACGATTTACAGTATGTCATCACATTTATAGTATTACTCACTTGACAAAAAGGGACATCTTTAGGGAGAGCTTTTGTAACATCCGACACCCACTCTGCCGGGACTCTCAGGGGAGAGAAATCTGTCACCACTCCTCCTATCTTATTCTCTTTCACAAATGGAGGTAGAGCATCCTTGGCATGACCAATAAGCAGGTGAAATGATATGTCTAGGTCTTTACATTCCTAAAGCAATTAAAAATTTATCCCATCTGGTTAAGTGTACAGTAGAAACTGTTTAATCTGGCACCTGTGTAAAATATTTCACTGTGAATTCTGACCCTTATTTTTAATTCCCACAGTGCAATTTGATAAAATGTGTAATCTGAACAAAATTTACCTCACAGTGCATGTTGGATTTACGATTAGATCAATTTCACTATAACTTTATTCAATAAACATGATATTATAAATGTCGATCAACTGCATGGTTATATCATACCTTCTCTATATCCTCTAATCAAGTCAAAATAAATTTCAATTTGTGGACAAGACAGAACATTCTTAATGACATCTCCACCTATTGAATTGGTACCACATCAATCTCCAATGGGAAGAAAAAATTGCTGATTGTTATATTTTATTATATTAATATCAACAGGATTCTCATATCACCCTACCTTCTCCACTTCTTCCAGTCCTCTCAGTATGAACCTGTAATGTCTGATAGTGGCGTCCAGGAACTTGGGGACCAGACAGAAGCAGACATGGAGAGGGGCGTCCATCTTCAGCGCCAGCTTCTGGGCATACAACAGGGCCCAGTTATCTAGAAATATTACATGTTAAAGTTAAAATAAATTTTTACATACCTATATCATATCAGATTTGACTACATAATTTTTTGAATACCAGTAATTCAATCTATTAACGCTAAAGCTTTAATATAATATCATTAATAAAATGAACAATTATGTGTATCAACATGTATATAAATCATTTCACCATCAAGTCCATTGAATAAATCTTTCCTTAGATGAATATTGTGTAATATATACTGATACCCAGTATTTTGAAATGATGGAAATTGAAGGCATAAGATATTCTGTTGCACAATGTGTATACTGTATACAGGGAAAGTTTCGCCTCCATTTTATGTTTGCCCTTTTTGACCTACCCACGGATGGGCGAATTTAACACAAGGAGAATTCAAAAAATCACAGTTTAATTTCTTAAACAAAACTGTAACTGGGCCAATTTAAAATGGGGCAAAATCATTTTCAAGTGTGAAAGGGAGAAAATAACCCTGTAAACAGTATGTAGATATTGTTTCTGCCAGTCCTTAAAAACAGAAATGAAAAAAAAGTTGCTTTATCCTGGCACAGTCTCACACCACTAGTTTGCTATTCCTGAAAACTTAACAAATACTCTTTAACAACCAAAATAACAAAAAAGGTCCATTAATTAGAATAAATAAGAAGTTGACCTTGAACCCGTTGGTCCCTGGACATCCAGTATAGGACTCCATTCTTGTCATCTGAGAAATCCTGGACTTTGGATAGAACCCTCACTCGTTTCTTGTTAAACTTGAATTCAGCCACAGAGTCACACAGCTTCTTTCTGGTCTCAGTTATCTGTTTTATCAGAGATGTGTCACTTTTTTCTTTACTGTCTGTACTTTCTGTTTTCATTTTTTTTGCACTCTCTTCTTTAGATTCTTCATCTTTATCATCTGCCTTCCTTTTATTTGACTTTTTGTCCGACATTTTTCTTTTGAGGGAGTAAAAATAGTTATTGTTGCAGATGGTGATAAAGTTTAGATGTGGTTTATAGTTAAGGCAATAAGATTTCACTATGCTGGAGTCAGATTGGTGTCGAAAGTGTAGGTAAGGGGATTTGTGTACTGGTATAACGAAATTTCTGGAGAACTTTGTTATAGAATGTATGAGAAAAGGTAGAGTCCTTAAACGGCAAACCCTGAAATGACAATAAAGATACAAGTATGAGAGGCAACTACATGCATGTAAAGCATTAACATACTTTTACAATTAGAAGCCCTTTTTAATAATTTTACATATTAAGATATAAATGAACCACGCAATCACTTATAACCATTCAAGCTTATTAATTAACTATAAAAGTACATAATATAATATTATGCTGATAATCAGATATAACATTTGGATTTTTTATACCCCCAGCTTGACAAGCCGGAGGGTATATAGTTATCGGGATGTCCGTCCGTCTGGCACGCTTTGGGGTACCCATCTCTTATACGTTTCCACAATTAACCCCTTTCATAACACTGAATGAAATTTGATGAGACTTTCACAGAATATTTATTACACAATGCCCGTGTGCACTGCACCTCGGCGCGTCGATTTACCCAAATGGACCCAAATGGAACCCAAATGGAACCCAAATGGACCCAAATGGAAACACAAATGAACCCAAATGGAAATCAAATGGAATATTAAATATGTATTATCGTATTTTAATACTTATTCAAAATGATGAAAATAAATGAACTTACAGTTACAAATGAATTTTTTTTATTATTAATCTTTAATATTGTATTTTGAAACATGAAGTTTTCATAGTATCCTATATACCGGCAAAATTATTTGGGGGTAGGGGCGGGGGGGGGGGG
>PRKT01000286.1:34838-57629 GCA_003671525.1 Saccostrea glomerata
TTGGGGGGGGGGGGGGGGGGGGGGGGGGGGGCATAGCCTCCTCCCCCCCCCCCCCCATCCGTTCCTATTGCCATAGAAACTATCAAATACTTCATTTTTGTATTCAATAGACGAATTTCACATTCCTAAGAGTTATCTCCCGTTGTCGGCGAAACGCTCATTTTTCCCTCTTTGTCCTTTGTAAGTTACCTGTTAATATTTTTAAATTTCAAACGTTATAGGAGAATTTCGATCTGTACCTGTATTGCCAGAGTATGGGGCAACATGAAAAACAAAATGAGCATATTTATACAGATTTTATTTCTAGGATACTGACTCATAAAGTTGGTAAGGTTAAAGAGTGGAAACAGCGTCTTACGCTGGTTGACCCCGGATTGACCCCGCAAAGGGGAATAACTTTTGTAAATGTGAAAGTCGTCTATTATGTTCAATAGTTATTACAAATAGAATTAAATCGCATTTCTAAAAATACAATTAAAGAAATTAATGATATTAAAATATTCTCTTTTTGTTTTAATTTCATTATTTTCTATGTTTTAAATAAGTAAAAACTTGAGAATACGATATAATATATATATTTTATATTCCATTTGATTTCCATTTGGGTCCATTTGAGTTTCCATTTGGGTCCATTTGGGTTCCATTTGGGTCCATTTGGGTTCCATTTGGGTCCATTTGGGTAAATCGACGCACCCCTGCACCTTCTTAATTTTACTTTTTGATCTGACACATAGTTTGGGTTTCCCTAGCAAAACAATTTTTTCAAACCAGTGAGCTACATGTTGTATACAACAGCTAGATCTGCAAATTAATAACTTTTCAATTAATTATTTGTGTTACTTATATATGACTGTATGTTTTTCTGCAAATAAAAACAGCAACATAATCATTAACACCATACCAAGAGTCTTTCTTTAGCATTGTTTACCTCGTATTGCAACTCAGCCAGTGTCAGAGTTTACCAACGCATTTGCAAACACAATCATGCATTGAAAGAGATGTTAGCAGGCGTATCACTATAAGTGTTAACAACATCATGTATCATTTTGTAGCCATTTGTGCCTGTACTTACATCAAAAATAGATGGCTACTCTTTTTCTTCTCTCACTCTCAGTGCTTGCTTGCATAACACAGCATTTTCCCGCTCTATAAATATCTAAGGAATGTGATTGGTTGTTCGCAATTTCGGAAAGTCTCGTTTGACCGATCGTAGAAAGGAAACTCTAGAGAAGATACGAAACATTACATTACATCCGGTAAAAACAAACGCACATGAAAAATGCAAAAAACATTTTTCTGCGGATTCGATGGATTTGACCTATTAGAAAGGGTTAAAAATCCGTATAAATATATCCTCAATAAATCAGGCATAACTGATCTGTCTGTAGATGATGAAATGAATGCCGAGAATGCAGTTGTCACTAAGAATAAAAACACGACAGTTTTAAAACCCGAGGAAATTCTGGCGTCACATAAAAATTGGGATATTGATCATGTTCTTGTGTGCACTGCTACATTGAAGGAACTTACTGTCGTCAAAGTATATGGTAATGTTAAATATAGATCTTAACAGACTCAAGGTCTTTCATGTGTTCAGGGGGATAGGATAGGTGGGTTTGAGGGCCAGGGTATCCAGTTTTCAACATGAGATTCCTCTTCTTATTTTATTTTCTTGTTCAAATATAATTTACCATGGCAAGTTAATTTAGTTGAATAAGCATGATAAGGTTGTATAATTATGCCACAGGCACCGGAAGTCTGGATGTCTTACATTGCTTCACATGTACTAGTCTATTGATATTTAATCAAAAATAGTTTATTTTCCCCTTAAATTCATCCTTTTTCATTCTTTGAAATGGGTTTCTGCTATTTCACTTCTTTAATATAGAATTAGACTTGTCAACATTGTCAAATACATGTACAATGTAAATTAATGTGTTATCTGTACCATTTTCTAGCAGGCATTGATGATGGATTCCTGATCTTATCCTCCCTCAAAGTTAAAGAACCTGGGAAATTTAGGAGTGCATGCACACTCAAAGACAAAATTGTTACAATTTTTGACAACAAAGTTTATCTAAATGATAAAGAATCTCTTCAAGGTGAAACAATATCTACAACTGATTCTCCAGTTAAATGTGCTGATGGAACAGATAATATTCTAATTCTTGTTGAAGGTACATGTAAATGTTCTTTTATTTCAGCAAAGTCTTCCATTCAGATACTGAATATTTTCATTTTATTTTGATATAATTACTAGATTATACACTGTATTTTTTTGTTTTGGGTTATTATTTTAAACAGAGAAGAAAGTAAAGGAGATCCGAGTTTTCCCTATGGTTTATCCACCAAGAGAGTTGTTTGTGGACATTAATGTGACAGCGGTCAGTTGTGGGAAGGAGCATACCTTGTTACTGACCAGTACTGGGACTGTTTATAGCTTTGGTGGAGGGAGGTAATGATAAAAAAAACTGAAGAAAACAGATCAATTATATTAATTTTAAATTTGATCTACTAGTATCTCCCTGGGCTTTACATGAGAAATTGTTAAGGCCGGGGCCCGGATATAAAAGGCAGCCAATCGAAAAATGTTGGGGAAATTCAACTTTCTATGCAGCTTTCAGATCTGAGAAGCATTTTTGAGAAAATATGCTTTTTATTATCATTTTTAAAAATTCTTATTTTTGGCATGGAAGCAGCCACCTTGATGGTGAATAATGTGTCCATCTTTCATAGTTGAAAAAAAATTATATCTTGAGAAATTTAGGAATAAAGTTCTGAAGCTGCACTGAATTTTGAATTTCTTCTCAGTGATTGACAAAGTAGGCGGAGATAACCAGTGTTTTGTTTACACAGGAAGTGGCTGTAGCCATGTGCTGCAGCACATGCTCTGTGTGGAATTGTTTTTCACACTATACTATAAATAGTTTTCACTAGCATTTTTTATATAATTTATAAAGAGAAAAATGACAGGAAAACATTTTTATTTTGAACAGTAAGTAAACAATTTTTGAAAATAAATATACATTAACAGAATTAATTTTTTTTTCATACAAACCTTAGGTGAACAAGTGATAATTAGCCCACTTAATATATTCCAGTATATTCCAGTCATTTAATTATATATAAATAAAATATTCACAAGTCAAAAAAATATTTTTAACATGGGTTTGAGTTCCCAATCACTCCCACATATGTCCCATGTATGGCTGATCATTAAGATTCGGTAGCCAATGTCTTACAGTGCTCACAACACATTTTGGCATAAGGTCCCTCCTGTGATAAATGTAATTTTTTCTGCGCGGATCCTGTCTTAGGGCATTCCTTTTCCGCTGAATGTATCTCGGATCCTTCCAAACATTTCTATGGAACAACATTGTCCAGAATCTTTTGTATTTGTCCTTTCTCCTTTGAGAATTGCTTCTGTTTGGCGGCTCCGGATCCTCTAACCACCACATCTGACGGTTGGTTTCCGATGTTATGCAAGGACGGCATAGACAGTGGACACATTCCTCTTCTTCATCATTTTGATTTATAACGAAATCAGCAACATCTTCATTGTTCTGCTCCTCTTGGGCCTGGTTTACATTGTCCTCGATTGGAACCTCATTGAAATCCCACTCATGGTGTGCAAAAAGATGGCGTATTGTTTCTCTCTGAGTTTCTGTAACTTCAATTGCTAAAATAGATTTGTCTTCTGTTCTCTCCATGTTGTAGTCAGCAAATACCAAGATGGCTTCACATTATACTTGGAACACTGGAAAGCCCAATCATTTCAAAAGGACCATACAGGATACATTGAATACTTACATAAAGAAAGAGAAGCAAACCACATATTTGTGAATTAAGAGCTGCACAAATGTATCATAATATTTTAGGAGCTCTACATTATCATTATTTTTTAATTAAAATATTTTAAGATAGATAAATTTTAAGAAGAATTTTATTAGATAACCCTAATGTGCCTCTGTAACTCTGCAGCGAAAGGTCAGATTATGTCATTGTCAGATGCTAGATCAGGATTTTGGCGGGGAAGTGCTAACTACAGATAGGATTAGGTGTCAAGTCTGACCATTTTTATGTGAGGGGTGTCAAGATTGCAGATATGCAGCTTCTTGGATGTAGAAATCTAAAAATTAAATTGTTTTTAAAAATTTATGTTGAAAAAGAAATACAGGCTTTATATAAAGTGTTCATATATGCAATTCAGCATCATTTGTCGAGTTAAAAAAAATTATATGCATGTTTGTAAACAAACACCCCTTTTTCAAGAATAATAGTATATTCCCAGAATTAGTATCTTGTACATTTGTAAAAACCAAAAAGTTCAAAACAACCACAGCGAATGAAAGTGAATATGTCTAGTCCACCGAAAAAACGAAAGAGAACACCAAGTTTCAGAATTGAATTATCAGGAGATGAAAATAAGAAAATCAGTGTATTGGAAAATTTACAAAAACTAAGGACTGAATTAGAGAGCAAACTGAATAAACATGTTGGTAATCTGCAAGTCATTGAATATCTCTTTTCTCTTTGGACTGAGAAAAGAAATGAGGAACACATCCAAGATGATGTTCCACAGTCTGCCCAAGAAAAATCTCCAGCACCTAGTCCTTACATTAAAGTTCAGAAAAAGGATGTGAATCAAAAACTCTTCTTGTGTGCTGAAGATTCTTTGAGGAGACTGGTGGAAATTGCAGAATACCACGGTCAAAATTGTACTGGGAATTTAAAAATGAAGAATAAGCATCAGAGAGGGCATGTGATGTCAACCAAATTTCAATGCGAGGAAGAGGGGTGTAGGCATACATTTCTGTGGTCTTCATCTCCTTATTTGCCTAACAATGAATATTTGGTAAATAACCGCGTCAACCATTCTTTATTATGCAGCGGGATGCTTCCATCACACTACACTAGATTTGCCGATGGAGCAGGTATTGGAAAAATATCAAAACAGGATCGGCAAAAGTTTTTCAATCAATCAAAGAAACACATTCAAAAGGAGTATGAAGACTCAATCTACACAGCAACTCTGGAGGAAGTGGCATCTTATGAGGACCTTGAGAGTATAGATATAATGACTGATGCACGGCATGGTTGGCGCAAAAATGCTAAAGATTCCAGCGTAGTGGCTATTGGGGACAATACACACAAAGTTTTATCATGTCAACACGTAACGAAATCTGATGATCAAGTGTCACAACGGCATGAAAAACTCGGAACAGAAAGAATATACCAGCATTTGAAAGATCAAAATGTTACAGTAGGAATTCATACTCATGACAGGAATCTGTCAATTAATAAATACATTCGTGAGGAATGCGAGTCTACAAATCAAAATGACACCTGGCATGCAGTAAAATCAGTTAAATCTTCTTTGAAAAAAATATCTTCTGGTCCAGCTTATCTTGAGGGAAAATCCTGGTCATCTCAACTTGATGACAAAGTGGAGCCAGTGTGCACTCACTTTCATTGGGCCATTAGAAACTGTGATGAAGATACCTCAAAACTTCAAGCACTTCTATTGAACATAGTAGAACATTACAAAAACAATCACTCAAATTGTCATTCGTCCTCCAGGTGCCAAATGGATCCAAACTATGAAATATCTCGAAAAGTTATTTCTAACCCGTGTGCCGAGAAGTTGTTGCTAGGGGTCATAAAAAATTCTATTGTTTATAAGCATCCACAGGATTACATTTTATGCCACGATACCTTTTATGTTGAAAGCTTCAACAATGTCATGAATGTATACCAAGATAAAAGAATATCATTTTCTGATGACATGTACAGAGCAAGATCTAATTTGGCTGTATGTCATTGGAATGAAAATGTGGACAGAGAATACACATCTGTTTGGAGACCGAATCACCGTATGCCAAGAAGTGCTAAGGGTAAAAAGAACTACAAAAAATTAACTTTCTCTTTTAGGAAAAATATTTGGATGCGATATGTGAAGTGTGTGTTCAAAGCTAAAAGAAGAAAGTGATTTTATTAATTTTATTTGAAGAAGACATATGTGTAATTATCCCAATTTAGATGAACTTTGTATGAAACTCCATTAATTTATTAGTATGAAACTTTTGTGTAAATGTAAATGTAAACAGATGTGTATTCTCTGTCCACATTTTCATTCCAATGACATGTGATTATCTGCAACAACTTTACACTGTTTATTAACTGCATAAATGTGTTAATAAGTAAATGTTTTATAATTAATTAAACTTGAATAATTAGACTCGCAGTGCACAGATTTCATTTCTTTATTTATATTTACACACAAAATGGAATGGAATTCCCACTGTCGGTAATTTGTAAACAAAGCTGACTCAGCTGAGTCCAGTTCTTATCAGCGGTGATGGAGATAAGCGCCGCCTATTTTACCAGGTGGCAAAAAATCTAGGTCGCCCCCGGCCTTTAAGGCAACACAGAGCCTACATTGTATGACAATAAATTGCCAATTGTTGTATAAAATTAATCTTAGTGGTAACAACATCAGTCTTTAAGAAATCCTCTCTACAAGCACAGGCCTCTGGATCGCTTAGATCCGACTTTAAATAATTGGAGTGTGCCTCAAATTTTTTTAAAGTGATCTCAAGGCCTGTGTCTATAATGTTGACATCTATGTGTAAGTCAGCTAGGTTTGGGTCACATTGAGAATAGGGAGAAGCCCTGTGTCCTGCAGATTTAATCTCTGTCTATGTGTATATTTAATCTCTGTTGATTTCTATGTTTAATCTCTGTCTATATCTGTGTCTATTTTCTGGTGATGTCTATGTCTAATATCTGTCCATGTCTATCTTGATTCAGTCGAGGTCAGCTAGGTTTGGGTCACGTGGAGAACAGAGAAGAGCCGTGTATTCTGGAGGACCTTGGTGGAGTTAGAATTTCTCAGGTGGCAGCTGGGGGATGGCATTCCCTGGCTGTATCAGGTCATCTACTCAAACTTATACACAGAAAGAGTTCATTATGTTATCAATTTTTGCAGACAAAGAAAGCAAATTCATCTTCAATTGTTTTAAATTCTAGTATTTTGTGCTAGCACATTGTACAATGAAAATACAATGTTATGGCAAAAAGTGTAACATAAAATACTGACCTCTTAGATCTGGGTGACCTGTATGTTTGGGGATGGAACGAGAGTGGACAGTTAGGCCTGCCCTGTAGGGCCATCTCAACCCTTCATCCTCCTCCAGAGGGAAAGGAAAATTATCAGATGGTATCTCCCACTTCTCCAGCCCCTGATAATGGGACATGGTTCACACCTGTATACTTGGAGAACACAGAGTCTGGGCTGTGTCATGTTTATATTCAGAGAGAGGATCCTGTCCAGATCCAACCAGAGCCCTGTGTCCTTGACCTTGGGGAAGATGTCAGTGTGGTCAAGGTTGCTTGTGGATCTAGACATTCAGCTGCAGTGACTGGTTAGTGGATTGTATTTATTTATATTTCATTTATTATAGGACAAGAACAATGAATTATATGGAAATAATGAACAGTATTCAAGCTCAGAATTCCATTAAACAATACAAATTTTGAAATCTAGAGCAAACATAAACCTCTAAAACATCAGAGATGGGATCAGGTGCCATGGAGGAGTGAGCATCCCCTACTGATGGGTCATACCCACTGTTTGTTCTTTGTCCTGACAAGGATTACATTAGGGAATGTGTGTACATTGTATTAATAATAGTATCCTTTATATTCAGGTACATAACTTGTGAGAGTCTTGTGGCTTATGATGCAATTGCAATGTGACAAAAAGATTATCAATGCAGAAGTTATCTATGTAGAAAGTGAATTAATTTTTTCTTCTCCAGTTTAATTGCTACAACCAACACTCCTTTGCCCTCCCCCAGTTTTATATTACAGATGTAATACATTTTGGCAGTATCATTTATTTTATAACAAGTGATCAATTAAAGGCATTTAACTCACCCTTCCCCCTCGGAAAAAAAAGAGAGAGAAAATTTTCAGTGAAATGAGCCATAAACATTGTACATTGTACAGATGCAATATGTAAAACTGTTGCTTTTACTGTGTTGCTCACTTAAAATAATTGATACATATAATTTTAGCTGCTGGACAGTTGTTGACCTGTGGATGGAATGACTATGGACAACTTTGTCATGAGGATGTTTACTCCAGGGACTACTTTCAGGCTGTGGACTATTTTTTGTTGAACAAGATGACAGTGAAAGATGTCTTCTGCGGCCCTTGGAGCACCATAACTATGACAAAATAAAGTAAGATTTACATTTCTTCCTCAGTTCTGTATCACAATAAAAAAAAAAAATTTTTTAATTTTTTTTTCTTTGGGAGAAAAGAATACACATGTATTTTGAGAGAATTATTAAAATACTTTGATTGAAATTTATTCATTATAAGAATAAAGATCAAGTAATTCACATTGGATGGCTCTGTTCATTGTCAAGTCAATTTTAATTTATGAATGTCTAAAATTTTACTTTATTAAATTGAACCAAAATTATTTCTTGCTAGAGTTTTACCATGATACAACTGTACATACATCCATTTTCTCTTATAAAAGTCTTTGACCACAGAAAAATATGGCTTAAAATGAAAATAATATGACGTAAGTTTCCAAACATTTACATTTTATGCATGAGCATATTTTTCTTTTTTGGTACATTATGTCTTTCTTTGAGACAACTTGGCCACAGGTTAGCTGTGTAACTCAATTAAAGAAATAAAATATTTCCTGTACCATGCCCATTAACTGACAATAAAATGTATTCTTGTTTGTCTGATGTGCTCTCGGCTTCCAGGTGTAGTGGTCTTTTATTATACCTAATGACATGATTGTTTCTTAATTGATTATTTAATTAACACATATTGATCCATTATCCCCAGCACAATTCACCCCATCACACACACAAAGATTCGGGCACTTAATTCAAGAATACTTAATTGTCTGAAAGAAATGGAGAGTTTTCTCAACTAAAATGCAGGGACTTGTAATACTGTAATCTAATTAATGAAGTCCTTAATTATATAGGTCTTTATTCAAGCATCCTTTCCCCAATTTTTGTTAATTGTCAGAGGGGTTTGATGTTACATTATATCAAATAGCAAATCATTTTTATAAGTAAATGAAGTCTTGGCATGCAAGTGCATTAATGATGTTGTAAGGTGAATTCTGCAAGTCATTCCAGTAAATGGAGTGTATGCATGATGCCTGGGATGAAATAAGACACTACAGGACAATTAGAAAACTTGCAGAAACAGAAATAATTTTTTCTTTTCCTTGTGTTCAATTGGCCATGGCTGCAGTGGATTTAAAATAGACGTTTTACGAGATGTTCTCATTATAATGTGGGAAATCTCTACTAAACACAACATTCAAACAAACCCTTCAGCTTAACATAACAGGTAGGCTCTTTAAATTCATTTATGTGTTTTAACAAGTTCATTTTTCATTCCGATGATCCCAAGTTTTTTGGAATTCAACGAAAAACAATTTTACACTACGTTAACAGATTTTTCTGCAATTCTAAGTTCAGAGAATGACTTTCTAAGTTGCTTATAATTAAATTGACATTTGGTAAGCCTATAACCCTATCTCTGATATTTGTAAATTATTATAAAGCTGATCCAACCGTAATTTAGTAAGATTTAATTTAAACCATTTAGTACATTTGACTTCAAGGTATAACATCCAATTGTTAAATAGTTTTTCCATTCCCTTGGCGCCTTAGTGGTACCTTGTACAGGTTGAATTGTTTCTACATCTGACTACGTTATACCTTTTATTCCAATAATTATTCTTCTAACAATCGGTATATTGGTACAAAAGACTAAAAGTACTTCTAGTTTTGTATCATGAGCGATTTGGCGTATCTTATTAAATAAACCCTTGCACTCTCCAGATAAATAAATAAAGAATAATAAACGGTGCCGATTGACGTGACAAAATGCACTTTAACGAGAAATAAATACACTTGTTTGAGTTTTGTGCAGTTTGCCGAGGAATTAAGTTACGTGTCGGGTGGAGTACGTCCTTATGAAGATGAATGGGGTGTTTGTTACATAACAGACCCGCTGCTCTAACAGAGAGACAAACACCAGAGTGTGACAAAACTGCAAAAGCATTCCATAATATCTACCGCCGCGTGCATAAGAAGGAATGGAATTATTTGCGAAACTGTTGAAATAAATAATTGCAGTGCTCAACGGGAACTTGTTATCATGACCTAAGTCATTCTTTTTATCTAGTTAGGATCATTAAATGAACGTGGTTGTTAGGAAAGTTTTAATTTTCAACGGACAAGGACTTTGGGAAATAAAAGTTCGCGGGTCATGATCGGTTAGAGATAGTGTATAGTTTGATTGTCACAAAGATTCTATATCTGGAACTTTAAAATTTAATTAATTCAGATTCAGTGTTCTTTATTGCGATATGTTTAAAGAAAACCAACGATATTAGAGAACTTTTTTTGAAACTGCGAAAACCTTTCATGTACACACTTATTTGCATATAAAAACTAAATTTTTGCATCATTTTAGCTTTGACTAGATGAGTTTTTAATTGCTGTAAAAGATATGCTTTTTGCCTTTACAAAAGTATAGAAAGAAACATTTGAAGTTTTTAAAATTAAACTTGCATTTTGGAAACTAAGAAACATTTGAAGTTTTTAAAATTAAACTTGCATTTTGGAAACTAAGAAACATTTGAAGTTTTAAATATTAAACTTGCATTTTCTTCGGTGTTAAAAAATATCGTTTTTATAGATGACAATAAGCGATTTAAATCCTGCATACAAATTAGGTTTTTCGATTTATACAGTTTTATTGTATTGAATTTTAAACTCGGTCCTTTTACTTGATTTAATTTTGCGTGACGAAGCATCAGTATACCGTTCTTGAGAGACGGCGACTTTTTCCCTAAATCTTTTTTAATGACATTTATCTATTGTCATCTGACCGGGAGATAGAAAATATTCCTTTTCTAAAATCACCTCGTGGATGTAGATTGAAAATTATTTGGATTTAATTTCTATAGTAATTAAATATCATCCTTATTAAAATTCAAGAAAGTTCAGGATAAAATTTCTTAACAAACTTGTTTTTTTATTCGATGCGATTTCTTTCTCTTTTTTTTTTAAATTGACAGGGACGTACAATTCCTCTGTATTTAAATTTGGTGGAAAGAATTGAAATTTAATTGCAGATAGATTTTTCAAAATGAGATTGTTGAGAAATTCCTTTTTAAAAGACCTCATTATGAGTTATAATGCGTGATGTTTTCGGTTATTTTGGTTGGCTCAATGATTACAATTATATGATCGTTGATTAAACTACGGTTAACTTTCCTGTAAAGAAAAAAAAATAAATTTAACACCTCTTTTTAAATTTTTTACACACATAATTATCAGGAATAAACTTTTTAAACAGTATTTTTAACACCTTCTTGCCAACATTATAAGTAATTGCTTCAGCGTGCAATGAACTAAATAACAGAACTGCGTAATTTTTTTAGAGATTCTAACAAAATAAAGTTTCATTGCCATTTAATTGTAACGTTCGATGAACCATACAAATAAAAAAAAGTCTGTTGACTTTTTTTTGAGTCATCACCCATGATTGATAGCAAGAGCCGTGAATTTCTTGCCCTTTTCGCCTCTTCGATAGATTCCTTCTTTAAATGGCAAGTATTAGGGAGCGCTAGTCACTCGGTCCGCTTTCTGGGGCTTTTAAAGCTAAGACTACCGGATTCCTCTGATGGGACCTTCTATCCCTAGCTCTGACAACGCGTTCTCTGTTTTAACAAATCTGATTAATCCCCAGTCAATACGGACTGACCGTTTAAGGTATGTAAGCCAATCCGTCTGTGTTCTTTGAGATACCTTGTTGGAGGGTAACCCGTCCAAGGGGGGATCGGTGGGACTCGTTCACTTTTGGGGGATATTTCACTGATAAGATATAATACCGTTCTTCTGGCCAGGAATCCATGTTGCATCAAGGGGTACACTTGATAGCTTTTAGGATAAATTCGCCTTTATGACTTGTTCTGGGTAATAGCAAAGTCTTGTATTGATCATTTTCTATGTCGTAATTTCTGTCTTACAGTCCAGGAGATTTTGCCAATGTAAGTTTGTCCTCAGAAGATTGTTTCCGAACATTTCCTACCAGAACGATGGCCTGATAACGTGTCCTTGTGTAGATGCCATTTGAGGTGCAATATTTCTTTCGACGCACAAGGATAACGCAAAATAGTGGCTGGTATTTTTGTATTCTTTTCGTGTGATGCCTGAGAAAAACCTCTGGACTAGGAGACCATGGACACTCCCACACGTCCGGACCCAACCAAAGGTCCACGTACCCAAAGTGGACACTTACTTCAAAGAGGTCGGTATTTTCGCATCCTTGGATTTATTAGAGAATTTAGTTTTATTTTTAATTTTGATTTACTTCTACTGTTGAAACATCTTACCAAAAAAATTCCTTTTCAAGAATAATTCCTTTGACTTTTTAAACTTAGTGAAGAAGAAATGAAGAAGAAATGAACATTTTTGAGTATATTGAAAATACATTTGTTTACAAACACATATTTACTCAAATTTTGTTTAAAAATCTGTTTAAATAGTTGAAGAAATCTTATTCTTTTATGTTTATATAATACGTATCACTGGAAAGGCGAGAGTTAAAAAGAAACGTAAAATCTTCAGAGTAAATATTTTGTAATCTTTAAGTAAAGGTAACACGTAAAAGATTTAATTACTACATGTACATTCTTTGTAAATTTCACTACCGATATATCGATATGGGAAGTAGATTTGATGTATTTGAATTTAATTATTAATTAAGTTAATAAATACTAGTATACCTTTAAAACAATTAGTCAACAATGCAGTAAAAATTGTTTTTAAGTTGTCCAATTGTCCCGAATAACGGAACTATGTCTAAATTTATAATAATATGGAATCGTCGCCCTATTTTAATGATATCATGGCATTTTCACCGAGTTGAATTCATCTACAATGTTTTATAAATGAAGCAGTTTTTGTCACCTTTTAAAAAGTTGATGGAATAGACAAATCAATGCTAGTTATTGCTGTTCAGTTTTATTTTTGGTGCCGTTATGAAGTGCAAAAGTGAGACTTTAAACAGGATTTTAATACCAATTTTGCTAAGACCTCAAGTGTACAAATGGTTAACTTTAAGTAAATAGAGACATTAGCTCTTGGAGGACCCTACCATGAAGGTGAGAATTAGAGAAATCAGATTTACATTGCTTTAACTGTTTGTTTGATAGACCCCCGTCTGTAGGTAGAAAAAAAGAACTCGTAATTAATGGGCAAATTATTACGAACATAATATTATGTGAAATTTGTCTGCGATCACTTCACTGGTTTTTCTTGCAGTATAATGATATTAATTGCTTTTAATATTTTGTGTGCAAAGTGTTTTCTAAATTTTAAGAAGATTTGCGCATTGATAAACATTTAACAAATTGAATCTGAAAGTCGAAACCTACAAAATTGATTTTAATGATTGCATGTAATAATGATTGTAGAGAACTTGATGGGTAACGAAAATCCGGCATTAAATATGAAAGTTTAACATTTTTGATCGATACTTTAGATATCATAGATAATTATGTATCATTTGAGCTTACAGACCCACTTCGGTATTTAATTATCTCCAAGGTCCCGTTTTTAATTTTCATTGTGTTGGTGCTTTTTTTCGATTTCCAAATCTTGCCATCCCGTGTGTTCTAACTATGACAATTAGACACGTCGGCATTTAAAGTTTTGTCTACTTACACAATGTTAAGGTATACCTCTTAGGGAGTTCCAGAACCCCACGCCTCTCACAGTAAAGTGACTTAGTGAATTGAGATGTTTGTTCGCTGATAATTCACGATAAATCGATTTGTATCCCCTAACATGCTGAGAATTACCCCCGAATGTCGCAAAAATGGTCGTGATACTAAGATATAAAGATTCAAGAAGGGTGACAAACCAAATATGCGTAATATAAAGTTGATTTTGCTCAACAGAAACATGTAACTCTAATATTGTCTTATCTATTGTGCATTGATAGTCTCACCTTAATTGTCCCTGTCTATAATTGTGTAAATACGCCCAAACACTGACAACCGTAGGCTTTCAGAGTATTTATTTAGAAATTCTTATTTTAGACACCTATATCGCTCTATAACATACTAGTATTCAGTTTCTTTTTTCCAGATATCAGAGTGCCAGAAACAGTATTCAAAGCTTCGTCTGACCCCCGATGTTTCTAAACACCCCTCGTCCTCTCTCCCCTTTCTCTTTCCCCGGTCCCATACTACCTCAAAAATTGAACTGAAGCCCTCTTACGCCAGATCACCTCCGGTCACTCTGTCTCGCCATACCACAAAACTGTCGTGGCAGTTGAAGGCATCTGACAATAGACCAAATGATTCCTTAGACTCGGATAACCTTCAGCTGTCTGAGCATGCTGATTCAGTGGAAGAGGAATCAAATGAAATGAATCCTATCAAATTGTCAGAACATTTACGTGATTCAGGTTTTGGCGATCCCATCATGTTAACGTGGTCAGCGAAGGAACATCTATCCAAATTCAATCTTCCAAAAGGACGAAGAGCCAGAAAGTTGCCTTCTAACCCGTCACAAAGAGAAAAAATAAAAGGAAGGGCTCGCTTAGACTATGAAATGGCAAATATGAGAGCCGTTGCCTTTTGTGAAAGACAAGCACCAAAAGTGTTTAGGACGGCTTCGGCAAATATGCGTAACAGGGATGTACAGTTTGTGGAACAGGAAGTGAAAGAAAATATGCAGCGTGAAATAGAACTGGACGAAGATGATAATGATAGTATAATAGTGATGAAAATAGACCGCGAGGAACTGTTCGAAAGGGTAAATACCTGGATAGAGGATGTGACGAAATCACTGGCCAGCTAGAGAGGAAGTGACGTAAAGGACACGAACTTTACCGCTATTCTAGTCAGGTGAAAGGCATAATCTTTAAATTGACTGTGATTGTTATATCATTTAATTTCTATAAAATACTTGATTCTGATTGGTTTAAAAATTCTTTTGATACCTGCATCAATAAAATCTAGAGTTCGCTTGCACTAAGCATGCTAAGCAGCCGGAACTACTTTGGCAGTCTCTACATGTATATTTCCCGCTCACAGGTTACTTCTTGGAGGAATTATTAAATACTTTTACTTTAATAAATATTTTCCTGAATTTCGAAACCTGTCCGTTACGTCCCCGATTTTCTACTTTCGTTTCTTTTTGAATTATCCCCCTTTGCTAAACAAATCAAATCGTCTGCATAACAACAATACGGTTTTGGGAAAGAAGGAAAGAAATCGACATACTTTTGTTAAATGTTTGGCTTTGAGATGTCTGGTATGAACAATAGAATTCTGAAGAAACGTTTTTTATGCTACTAAAGAGAGGAAAAACCGTTAATCTGTTAAAACTTGGGAAACGAATGATCGAGAAAAACGACACTGCATGAATGAGGACAGATTCTTTTATTCTTAAAAAGTCGGCAGCAGAATCTTTCAGGTTTTACAGCATTGACAGGTTATGATACGTATTTATATGTTCGGTTTGAAATTCAGATGAAAAGATGTGCAAATGAAATCCAAAATTTCTGTGACAAAAAGTAAGAACTGTTAAGATATTTGAGTAGCTTCCCTTTACATTTACGAACTTAGATAACTTACCAGGGAAAATATACCGATTGGGATAACACAAAAGGTAAGTTTTTTTAGTGTTAAAGAAATGTAAATTATTTCAGAGAATGTTGGTAATGCCACGACAATATTTGAGAACATTTCTTCATTTGAGCCATTTTGAATTTCAGCAAAATTAACGTTGTTATAATGTATACATGCGCACTGTTTTTGAATTTGATGCGTAAATTTAATAAAAAGGTGAAAGAAAGATTCATTTTATTAATTTAAAAGCATAATTAAATGATAAGAAATGAATGAAATATTTTTTCCTTTGATCGATGTATCAAAGAAAAAATTTGGACGGAAAACTTTTTCATCAATGCGCTACGCGCATTGATGAAGTTTTCCGTCCAAATTTTTCTTTGATACATCGATCAAAGGAAAAAATATTACATTCATTTCTTAAATACTATGGCATTATTGATTGTGAGGGATGGTGCTTTTCCTGTTTTTATCAGTAGAATTTGTACTTATATCCGACATCAGTCTTACAAGGTATAATTTGTGAGCAAAAATGCACATAACTACATTTATCAAATATTGTTTTCAAGCATAATTTATTCTGACATAAAACTTATTCGAGAAAAAATTGTGTCCATTGTTATAAAACTTGAGATTTATATACATGTAATGGATCTTTTTTTTCATGCTTTTTTGTACGTACATTAGGGTTCGACGATGAAGAACAACGCCACTTTCAAATGTTTCACAGAAAATACCCACGGTTCCAACTCGATGATTCATACTTGAAGAGAATATCATTTGCACTTTGGAAATTTCCTTAAAAATGATTTGTTGATCTTTATTTAAGAAATTTGCTTTCTTTAATAATTTTGTCAAAATATTTTAACGTTCCTCAAATAGTGTTATTTTGACAAAGTACGTCAACACAAGTTTTTCCATTCAGAAATTCAACTTATCAAAATTCCATTAGGATTCCAATAAAACGAAATAAATGGTAACAGATTGTTGACAAATAACAAGTGGTTGGTGCTATCTAAAACAGATGGTCCAACAACATTTTAAGAAATGTTAAAGGTTTACTGAAATTAAATAAACGGAATTTTATCCTGTAGAGTGCGTATTTCATCCCTTGAAATCACTTCAAAATAGTACGACCTTTAAAAATCGTGTATTTATTTATTAAAAAGATTTATTCTTGTTACTTTCGTGTTTCTTTTGTTGTTTTTAAGAATTTATTATCAGCTTGCATAAAAGTAAGTTAAATGGTTGGAAATCCAGTATATTTTAAATCATAAATATTCGTATAAACTCGGTCAACCTAAAGTACTCGAGTAGGTACATTATGTTTTTGAATGAGTATAACCTTCATTTTAATTTCTTTATGACTTAAATGTATATTAAGTGTCTGTACTTTTATAAGCTGACTAGAGCTGAAAGCTTAAGTAAATTATTTTGATCAGTTTCATTTCTGGCTTCCGTCTGTCTGATTGTCTGTCCGCTCCTACTTTATTTTAGACTTCTCCGGAACCATTACGTCGAGTCGTATACTTAGAGAGATATCTCATACATGTATCTCTTCCACTTGAACATATATCTCTTTCTACTTGAGAGATATCTCTTTCGTGAAAAGATTATTGAAAGAAAATTTTTATTTCACAAATAAACAGTGAAAGGGCTTGCCATATTTATTACATATTATAGATTCGAAGTTTGATCGAATTATTTTTTCCGGGATTAAACTGGGGACAAAACGGGGTATCAAACTTTTTACATAGGAACGTATCGTGGAAAAAAATTATTGAATATTTCCTTTGAAAAACAGCAAATCCATATTAGCTACATTGATATGCAAGCATACTCAGTGGCCCAATCCTATCCCCAGAGTCATGATTGAAGAAAAACTTGATTTAAGGACAGATGATACAAACAATTTTTTCTTTGGAGGAGAATTAATATTATGTCACAAGTTTAGAAAAGTAGATAATTCTTCGAATTTTTCTCTCCTAAGAACTGGAAAATGAAATAGACTTGGAAAATGCACGCATTAGTAATATTTTCAATTAAATTACAAATATGGACAAAACACACTCAGTAAAGGTTTACAGATGAAAACAAATTTTAGAATATGTAACATTGGTGCTAAAAGTGTGATATAGACTTTCCAAAGTATACCAAGCCAGGTGAATTTTATCAGGAAAAGCAAAATTGTTAAAATCAGCCTATATGATTTTGATGATTTCTTTCTCATTTTGCTTTTCCTCATAAAATTTCCCTGGCTTGGTTGGTATATTTTTCTTTAAAAGTTTATATTACACTTTTAGCACCAAAATAACATATTCTGAAATTTGTTTTCATCTGTAAACCTTTACTGAGTGTGATTTGTCTGTATTTGCTTTTTGATTTAAATATTACCAATATTTTCTAAGTCTATTTCATTTTTCACTTCCTAGGAGAAAAAATTCTAAGAATTATCCACTTTTCTAAACTTGTGACATGACATTAAGTCTCTTCCAAAAAAAAATTGTTTGTATCATCTATCCTTATAACATCCTGAGGATGCTTCCATATAAATATGACAAGTTGGATTTGATGTTCCAATGTCTTCCTATGTAAAACTTTGAACGCCCATTGTGACCCCACAAATTTGAAAACTTACTTGGGGATGCTTCCACACATTTCATATTTTTGGCTTGGCTATTATTAAGAAGAAAGATATTTGAATGAATAAGTTATTTTCCTCTCAGGTGAGCTAAAAAGTAAAAAAAGAATCTTGATAAGTTTTTCTCTCAAAGCCAGGAAGGATCAGTCATTTTGATAAGCGTCTTCAGGTAGTGAATATTCAAAATTGTTCGAATTATAACCCCCATGAGTAGGGTGATGATATATCTTTAAACTATTTTCTTAAAGAACTGCAAATGCATGATTACTTACCTACTGCTACTACTACGTGAGAACTCTGGCGTGTAGGACAGTAATGGAGGTTCTCCTTGTCATAGTAACATACTGACTAGCTTCTGGAGTGTGTCCTAACTTTTTTTCCTTTTTTTAGCTGCCACTCTGCTGCCGAGTAACTTTGGACCTTCCTCCTTTCAGTTTTCTCTCTGGGGAATAGAAGTTTTTTAAGACAGCTGTCCTGATAATATAGTGATTTTAAGAACGTATAAATGGCCGAATCAAAATCTGATAATGATTGCTGGGCACATCCTCTTGCTGGCACCTGTTGAGAAGGTCCTGATTTGATCTTGTATTAGGCCAAAATGGTTTTACGGTCTTGATTGTGACAGTGGGAGCGAGAGAATAAGGCTATATCATCAGCATTAAAGTGCTGCTTCAAGTGTTTTGGTGTCGGATTCTAGGTTTTCTGGCACAATCAGTGACTAGAAAGTGATTCTTTAAATATAGTCTTATTTTATCGGCATACATTGTCAATCGACTTATTTTTAGTTCACCTGAGCCGGAGACGTCTGTCCGTCCGTCTGTAAACTTTTCACATTTTCGACTTCTTCTCAAGAACCACTGGGCCAATTTTGACCAAACTTGGTAAAAAGCATCCTTTGGTGAAGGGGAATTTAATGTGTCAAAATAAAGGACCAACTCCCCTAACATGGGGAAACAATTAAGAAAAGACAAAAATAAGTTGGGGTCATTCTTGTTCTCAAGAACCACTGGACCAGTAAAGCTTAAACTTATGTGGAAGCATCCTGGGGTAGCGTAGATTCTAAATTGTTGAGATGATGATCCCCAGGGGTAGAGCGGGGCCACAATTGGGAATCAAAGATTTACATAGAAATATTTAGGAAAAATCTTTGAAAATCTTCTTCTCAAGAACCACTGGGCCAGAAAAGTTGAAACTTATGTGGAATCACTCTGGGGTAGTGTAGATTCTAAATTGTTCAAATCATGACCCCCGGGGATAGGGCGGGGCCAAATGGGGAATCAAAGTTTTACATAGAAATATATAGGAAAAATCTTTGAAAAGCTTCTTCTCAAGAACCACTGGGTTAGAAAAGCTGAAACTTATGTGGAAGCATCCTTGGGTAGTGTAGATTTCAAATTGTCTAAATTATGATCAGTGGGGTAGGGTGGGGTCACAATATGTATTCCATGGGGGAAATCTGGTAAAGAACAGAATGGTCAAAGCTTCCCAGGTGAGCGATGTGGCCCATGGGCCTCTTGTTTAAGTTCATTGTCTGTAATGATTGAAGCAAACTAAAACCAATTTAGATATGTACCATCTGAAAAAAGGGTGAAATTTTTTGAAAGCAGATTTTCATTTCCAAGTCATTTTAAGCCCTATATTGACCATACTTGCATGGATGATGCATCTAAGGATGCACACTACTGGATTTGTCTCGCATGCAGACGCTGCTTTTAAAATTTCCTTTTTTACGCTGCCAGGCATCGAAATACAAAGTGTAGAATCAAGGAGTGAAATCCTCTGATCATGTGGTACTTCCCCAAAGTTTACTAGTGCCCATCTTTTGATAAAATGGAAGAACACTGTACAATTCTAATAAATTTAAATGAATATGTCTATCTTCATTATAGCAATTTCTTTTTAAAAAGCATTTCTCTATTTCATATTGTACTGTATTTTAAATGACGTAATACTATTGATACAGTTTTAGACAGGCAGCAGCTTTAAAATCGTTTCTTTTTTTCTTTGTCAAACAAGAAAGAAGAGAAAAGAAACTATTTTAAAATGAAGCACAAAAGTACGAGGGAAAGAATATCCCACGAACTGTAATTAGATATGATTATTATCCAAGTCTTAAACGTGTTTCTAAGAAAAAAAAATCCCAAAAAAATCACGTGCAGTGGAGATGTTACATAAATTGCTAATACAAAACTTCCACTTACCAATAATGTAAGGGGTGAAAATAACTAACAGTGATTGATTTCAAAAATTCTATAAACAATATAAAAATGTGAAGGGAGCATATAACACCGACCCCTAGAAATACCAGAGGTGGGACCAGATGCCTAGGATAAGGAAATGTCCACTGTCAAGCGGTCACAACCGCAGTGAGCTCTAGACGGATCTTTTCGTAATTAAGTAAAAATAAAAACAAAGCCTAAAAATAGAATGAAACAAGTCAGTCAAATACGACCCAACGAAAGGTTTTTATTTGTTAACAAGGTCATGATAACGACCATAAAACCTACGAAGTACTGACTTTCAACTGTTGAAATTCCTATAACATCAACTTCTCGGTGAGTAGCTTACTTCGCTTTGAAAATTGGTTGTACTCAAAGCAAGCTGGCAAATAAGATGGGAGACATAACAATCATAAACAGATGATAGTGTTATATTGCTACATGTACATTTTAAGTAGAGTTCGCGTTGTAAAAGCTGAAGTCAACTCGTTTGTCATACAATTTAGTTCTTTGTCTATAGCCAGTAAAACGTCTTAATATGAAACAGATAAGATGGAATCTATGGTATCTTTTATTTCAAGTTCTCTTGAATACATCGAGTCTATATAAAAATGAAAATAACTATAGAACTGTGGATTGCATTAAAGATCGTCGATATATCCAAATGTCGAATTGAGGCCATGAATAGTGTTTTCCTCTTGTCGTGTAGGTTTTTGAATAAAATCTGTTTTAAGTAATTTGTAGGGGTTAGCTAAGAAAGGAGTAAAAGTTAAACGATCAAGAATGTACAAATTATGATGTACTTATTATACTGATAATTTTTTATATATATTTTTGAGGAGCATATCCAAAAATACATGTTAAGATAGGATTTTTCTAAATATGTAGAAAATTTCTGATTTCATGCGATATAT
Organism: Saccostrea glomerata; assembly: GCA_003671525.1. Lineage (NCBI taxonomy): Eukaryota > Metazoa > Mollusca > Bivalvia > Ostreida > Ostreidae > Saccostrea > Saccostrea glomerata. The sequence goes on from PRKT01000286.1 coordinate 56,316, forward strand.
GATGGCAAATAAATACAGTCATTCAAGCATTCCAAACAAAAAATATGACGGTTTTGAACAAAGAAGGGGAAAGTATGTTATAAAGTTTATAATACATAATATAAACCCTAAAGATTTTAATCTTTATTTGAATTCTATATGAGCAATGGCACCGAGGAAATACACCATAAATGTACAAAATGTACTAGTGTGTACTAAATACACAATTCATTTGTTTTTACTTTTTATATGTCTTGACACTTGGTTTGTTGAGGCAGATAAATCAACAGAGTAAATAAAGAAAAATGACACTGCTACTTGTCAATGAAGTATCGGTATGTAGATTAATATTTTAAAATGAATATTTTTTCTTGCACGAGTTATGCAAATATTGAGTTTCTTAGCAGTAACAATAATATGACGTGTGATAATACTTAAACTAGAGAACTTGAATAACTCTAGAGGTCATTTGCACTTTCACGCGATTCACTGGAAATTCTGTCTCTGTTTTTTTTTTAATACATAATTATCAGAGCTATGAAAATTCAATGACTGTCCTCGAATTTTTTGACATTAAAAGATATTTGGAATGTTTTAAAATACATGTAAATGATTATTTTGCAATACTGAACACAACCCAACGTTTTTCCCCCAATGTTATTTCTTGTCTATAATTTCAAAAGAAATGGTATTAAAATCTCATTACAATAACTGCATACTTGTACTTTTAGAATAGTAATATAGCTCGAAAAAGTATTGGTTGGATTGATGGCCAAAATTTTGTTGTACGAAAAATGTTGGTGTACAAAGTACTAGTAGTATTTCTTTTGATTAGCTAACTGAATTTGGTTTGGGAGATATATTTTTGATTAATTATATATGTATGTACTTATTCATTTTTTTTCAGAATTGTTCATCCAGTAATTGTTTTAAGCCTCTTTCTATATCTTCACTAAGATATTAAAGTGAAAATACGGCGCATCTCTTCAAAAACAGACTTGTTAAAATTTTCCTTCTGGATTCGGAATTTTTTTCATACTCATAAATGTATACACTTTCAGAAATTTACAAATTTCATAAGTGAATAATTCTGATTATTTCATTAAAATTAATTATTATTTATGGTCCATAAATATATACATCGCAACGTGTTCGAGGTTCAACATTCCATGCTATCGAGCATGCGTCTAGTTTTCATAAACAAAACAGCATGGTAAGAGGGGGAAGCCCGGTAGGCCTGCTACATTGACAAAGTCGACCAAGACGAAAAGCAAAAAAAAAAAAGGGCTTGAAATTAAAAAGCAACTTTGCTGACAAAAATTTAGTTGGGAGATT
>PRKT01000286.1:75515-168015 GCA_003671525.1 Saccostrea glomerata
GGTAATTAACGCAAGAGAAAAAAGAAAATGAAAAAAAAAAACAGAAAAAAATGCTTGGGCTCGTCCGGGATTTGAACCCGGGACCTCTCGCACCCTAAGCGAGAATCATACCCCTAGACCAACGAGCCAGCTTGATAAATTCGTTGTAAACAATGTATATTCCAATCATTTAATTTAATTTGACATTTAGAAATAATCAAGGTATTTGAACAGGTAAATTTAAAATATGTACTTAATAACATATATTAGAAACAATCAATGTGTAAAATCCAACAGTTTTTCCTTAGACGTTTAAAGCTATGGGCTTGTGTTCGAAAGAGCGATAACTCTTTTTTAGGGTCGAAGAAATGATACGTTATTCACCAGAAAAATATCAATATTGACCAAGGCTGGAAAAATGTTGCTATTTCAGACAGTCATTAAAGAGCGTTATAATTATTATGATTTTCTCTCGTGTTATTTATTCTGATATTATATTAACACTTATTTCCGTAAATAATATATCAGCAAAATGGTGAAAAAAAATTCCTTCCGTAAGACTAGCTCAGGTGGGATTTGTTGCCATAAATAAATGACCTTCACCGACTGTGACAATGTAAATACAAAGCTTTGTCTATACGTCTTACATATCAAAATCAAAGCTAATGGATTGAATACATCATACGGATAAAGGAACTGTTCTATTTTTGAAAAAGCTTACAAATGTAGGTACAGATTATTTTTACAGGTTTATTAACAAATCCTGTAGACACTGACAACAAATAATAAATTTTCACACTATTCGACATAGCGGCTCGTTGGTCTAGGGGTATGATTCTCGCTTTGGGTGCGAGAGGTCCCGGGTTCAAATCCCGGACGAGCCCGATCCTTTTTCTTTTCTCTTTGTTTTAAAAAATTATTACTGCACATGTACAATTCATTTTTGATAAGTGATTTTTTTTTTACTTTCACAAAAACTGTTCTCGTGTTTCCAAAAAAATAAATAACTAAATAAATAAATACAATAAATCATAATATTAATGCATTTACAACATTAGATATAAAAATTATATACCACCCCTAATATAATTTCAAAAGATCTTTACAGCATGATATTACGACTGAAGCAGACTTAAACATTGAAACTAGAGGTACTGTGAGCAATGAGCTCACTAAATGATACCCCCCGCATCCCCACCATATGTATAAAATGGCAATGTTTAGCTATGGTAAACCCAAAATATGTGTCGGATCGAAAAATAAAATAGGTAGTGCACAATGGCAATATGTTATAAAGATTCTGTAAAAGTTTCATCAAATTTCATTCAGTGGTATGGGAGGAGTTGCGGATAAGAGATGGGTACCCCAAAGCGTAACAGACAGACGAACGGACGGACATAACGATTACTATATACCCTCACGCTTTTCAAGCGGGGGGTATAATAAGATCCAGCTGATACAAAAGTTCTCATATTACATCATCTTTAAACAGACCTGCCATAAAACTTACATAAGCTCACTTTCGATCTCAGTCTCACTTTTGCCAAAGAAATATATAGTGGAAAATAAGACTGAGATCAAAAGTGAGCTCGCCTAAGTTTTATTATGGCCCCCAGGCATGTATTTCTGGAGGTAAGTCCAGTGGGGACTGGAGCAAAAGCCCCACCTGTTTGCCGTACACATAAAAGGTAAGATGAAAAACCTTATGTATCTGTCGTGTCTGATAGAGGCAAGAGCAAATCTTACCTGTATGCCGTGTCTTCTAAGGTAAGATCCAAACTATAACCTGTCTGCCATGTCTACCAAAGAAAAGATCCAAACCCATTCTTGTTTGTCGTATACACATGTACCAACTAAAGGTAAGAGCAAAACCCTTACCTGTCTCTTGTGTCCTTTGAAGGTAAGATAAAAACCGTAACCTCGCTACCGTGTCTATTAAGGTAAGGTCCAAACCTTTACCTGTCTGCTGTTTCCACTATGAAGGTAGGATCAGCACCCTTATCTGTCTTTATCTGTCTGCCGTGCCCACATAAAGGTAAGATCTAAACCTTTACCTCTCTGCAGTGTCCACATTAGAATATGGTATTAACAGTCCATCAGAAGGTGCCTACAAAAGGTGTTGGTAAATTTTATAATCAAATATATAACATAAACTTTTACCAATACTTTACATACATTTTTTTGTAAATCTTAAGTTGACCTCACCCCCCTCCCCAACTTTTTGTCAAATTGCTCCATCGGAATGTATGTAAATGCAGTTTGCTTTCGAAACAAAGTTGGAACCTACTGTTTTCTTTTCTTCACAATTCAAAATTTCCTGCCACCTACTTGGAAATTTTATTATTCTAGAATTATAATAATTTGTCATATCTTACGGGGATGCGGGTTATTAATTTTTTTATTACTTGACTTGTTTGATCATTATATAAAGATGGAGTACACCTGGCTATACTACAAATGACAGTTAGTATAATAAAGACCGCAATATGATTTGTTTCAATTTCGCGGTCATCGACCATAAGAAGAACTGAAATATTTATGATAATGAATGAGAAAACAGTAAGTAGACACACAAAACACTAATGGTGACCGAGATGACGGTTAAGTTGACACTCTGTTTCATTCATTTTGTACGCAGTTACAACACGCATTTTAATGCCGTATCACTACATGTAACACACCATGCCTGTAAAACAATATACATAAATCCATTTCATATCATCAATATTACTTGAACTGAATGATATCATTTTTTTTAATTTGAAATATTTTAAAAATGAATAAAACGAGAATTTTACAGATAAAAGAATTCATGCGCATTTTGCAGGTACGTTGTGTCGAGAATTGGGGAGAGAGGCTAGCCCCTTTCTTCCAAAAACATAACGTTTTACATGTACTTTTGAAAATGTTCATTGACAGGCTGGTTTCCTCCCCCTCCCCACTGTTTCGTTTGTAGCTTAGCTAAATCATGGGAATATGTAATGTGTTTATATTACAAATGTGATAAAATTTTGGTTATAAATAAAAAATGACCCCCAGTGGAAGAAGGATTTCGAGTTTGGAACCCCCCCCCCTCCCTTGTATGGGGTGTAGGGTTTTTTTTTACTCATGGAAAGATTATTTTCCTTTTTTGACCCAACTTTCAAAAATGATCCTATGTACCTTTTTGTACCTATTGTTTTCTCTCTCTCTCTCTCTGTGATTAATTTGTAAAATATGTTGATGAAAATTTCAAAGAATTTTCACAATTCATTGTAATAAATTAACCACATTACCCTGTTAATTACCAGGAATCCTTTCCATCAAAACTATTTATTCACGATCAAGTCTTCAAACAAAATGACAGTCGTAGGCGCAGCTTTGTCGCGCATAATGAATGAGTTCGAAATTTACACACTTATTCCATAACTGATCTGCGCCACTGTTTCTTAAGTCACATGTGTTAGAACCAACACCGGTGGTCGTAAAAGTCACGGATTATTACTGAAATTATGGTGTGAATAGTGTATTAGTTTAATTCAAACATATTTTTTCGCAAAATGTCAAGTTGGAGGATTAGGTTCCATGACAAGGTAATTTGTATTCTTATATTAACCGCTTCCGTGCTTTATATCTAATTTATTAATTAGCGTCGCCTGAGAACATGCAGACATGTATAGATATAGTGTCTTATTATATATTTATAACCAAATTCTCTAAGTTTTACGATCAGTCAAGGACATATCTCTGTTCCATGTGTAACAATTTTTAGAGAGTCCAAAAGAGTACTGAGTAACTAACGTGTTTTATGTTTCAACGTAATTTGTGTCACCATTTTCTGGTGTAAATTAGATGATTTGATGGATTAACGGTATACGTATTACTAAATTCCTTACAAAGAATGTTGTGTGTAAAATATAATAACAAACTCACAACTAATTGTTACATAAATTTTGAAAACATGTATATTTAAAAAAAGCGATGAATTCTCACTTTCACTTTGAAATTGCAATATTGACCACGCCCTGGGTTTGGATGCTTGCTCTTGGTATGACTAATCATTGCCCAGCGAATCTTGAACAGATTTTCTAGCCCCCTTCCCCTATGTTTTCATTATAAAACTTTGATTCTTTCATATAGCTTAACCACAGGCATTGATTTGACCTTGAGCTACTTGAAGATGATTGCATATCGAAATGACTTAATATTACAAGACATTTTATAAAAAGAAAATTCCCGTCGAAAAGATAGGATTTCTGCTGCCAAAATTTAACCAAATTTTAAAGTGGTTTCTTAGGGAAGTCCTTCAGGTCCATGGGAAAATTTTCATTTGATCACACCCTTATCAATTTCCCTAATTTCCCACTCTGTCTCTTTTTCAGTCGAGTTTGTTCCTTAATATGAATAACCATTGAATCCTCTTAATGCAAGGGTCCTTTATGGCAGGTATAGTTGAACTTGGTTTACTTTCCAGAGAAGTGATCAAAACCGTAAAACATTTACATAGGACAGAAGGATAGACATATAGACGTTTTTAAGGACACTGGCCAGAAAATCTCACTTAAGACATTGTCATGTGCTTTTTTTTGCAATGAAAATAGTAACTACAGTAATCTCAGATTGCAACTTTCTAATCAATTCAAGAAACATGTTTGAGGTTCAAGTAAAAATTCAAGTAAATTCGAAGATGTGAAGTAAATTTACAGTTCATTCAAAACAGTATAAAGGCAAAGGCATATCGCAAAGTACATATTGTACGTCTAAAACTTTCTTTTTTAATTTAGTAGGATTTCCGTCTAGAGTTGACATTACACATTAAATCAAAATCCCCAAATCTCACGTTAGTTTGTGTACGTGGACGATCTGATTCATGATAATATCATAAGATATCCTGACTGTCATAAGAAAGTTTAACCACAAAATATTTCTGTGCCTAAATCTAACCACATTTATAGGTATATTACTGATCTTAAGGTTTCAAACTATTGTAGGAGGATATAGAAAGAAATGTATCAGCTTCCCTATCCTTTTTTTCTCATTAGTTAGGTTTTACCTGGTGACCTGTACATCCTATTCTATCAGGACATTCTATCGAGTAATTATTAATTTTTTGTGGATTGCATAATTAACCAGTCCATAGTTAAATATTTATACAAAAATTTCATTTGTCTGCAATGCTAATGGGAATACAATGCACATCCATAAACCATATTCTTGACATCTGATTTAGTTCATGAATATTTATGAAACGATATTGATCACTGATATTATTCTATTGTGTAAACTGTTTAGAAAATATTAACACAGATGAAAATTAAAAATCCCCTTGGAAATTGGAAAGTTTCATTGATACAAAACTGGATTTATTTACTTCGTTGAGCTATAATGCTCCTCAAATTTTTCTTTGAAATTGTAAAACCCTTTCTGTGAACAATGATTCAATTCTATATAAAAAAAACTGTCAGCATTTGACCAAACGACGAATAGTATCATTCTGTAAACAGATTCGTTGACCATGGGTTTGTGAAATGTTACTTTAAAAGAAGATGGTTGCTATCCTTGTATGTAAATTTCTCTGTCAATAACCTGCTTTTTACGTACATGTTCTCGCGTATCGAATCAATTAAATCGTTATCATACAGTTTAGTTGATATAGTTTGTCATTAATGTCTTTCTCAAGCAAAATATCCAAATCTGAAACAGATGTTTTAAACTCTGTGGTATCTTGATTTCGACTTTAACTCAATATATCGAATCAACATATAGGAATAGAAATAAATGTTGTCAATTGATAAGTGAATTGAATGGCACAACACTTACTTCCTTAGTTCTCTTCACACCAGGACGCACATAGGGCAGTCACCCAGTCCTATCCTTTGCTTTTGTTTCTCTTGCCTACCACGTCAACCCTAGGCCTTTCTCTTTCAGTTCTTTCTCTGATGTTCTTCGCTATGTTGTTCTTTGCCTTCCTCTTATTCTCTTGCCATTAGTCTATCAGAAAATGCTTTCTCAGGTGATGACGTGCTTGTCTTTTTTTGAGCAGAAGGCCGACCCATGCCATCTCCACATTTTTCTTGTAATTCCCACAACAATGTCTTCTTGACCTGACATCTGTCTGAGGTCGTTGCTGGACATTTTGCCAATGGCTTTAAAATCTAAAATATGGTCCGTAGGCAACAATTCACAACCTCTCTCTCTATCTCAGTTTCTTTGCGAGGTGTTTCCGAATGGCAAGAATCAACTTCTTTTCTTAATTCTTGAATAGATTCTGCTTCATGTGATTAAAAACCATAAATTGGCTTATTACAAGACACCATTGCAATTTGTAATCATGGTAGCTACACAGATTATTGGATGACCTGGTCTTCGAAAACCATAGGGTTTTGTCAATAAATGAGAGACTAAAGACTTCCATTAACAACGGGGAACAGATATCAAGTGTAGAATCAAGATGTATTTCTCCGCAAACTAAGTTTGCAGCTGACATATGTCAAAGTATATCCTTTGAACTCAATTTTTATTGAAAGAGGCGTTGTCCATCATGGAAACTAGTCTTTCTGTCTTTAATTTATCACGGGGAACTGTTACAAAGTTGTATATAGAGTTTGAATACTACTGATTTTGGAGTTTTCCAGTATTCATATCCTACATGTATTATCACCACTTATGTAAAGCGGTGTTGTAAAGTACATCTGCGGTCCAGCTTTCAAAATGTCTCATTTATATAAATTTTTTTTCACACTTTTTGTCTAGAGCCTGAATTGTTCTGACCAATTTCATGCAAATATTAGTGTACCTAACAAAGTTCATGAAGGAAAGAGCATATTCTATATGAAAAATGCAAAAAATAAAAAAAGAAGAGAAAAGTTCCACCCAGTATATTCAAAGTTTAAAAGTGAAAAACGCCTTAATCTATATGAGAACTTTTAAGAAAATAATTAATAAGTATACAATTATTTCATACACATGTTCCAATCGATAGAAAAAAGGTAATCAGGAAGATTTAAGTATCTAAAGTAACGAAATATATGGAGATAATAAAAGTATTTATTCAAAAGCTCAAAGTTTATAAAACAAAATAGGAGCTGGGCAAACACGGACCTCTAAAACATCAGAGGTGGGATCAGGTGCCATGGAGGAGTGAACATTCCCTGCTGACCGTTCACACCCGCCATGTGCTCCTTGTCATGATCGGAAAATAACAGAAAATCCGTCGACAATTCTGTCTGTAAGTAATGGCCTAACAATTAGTATAAAAATGTCAGTTGGCGGATGACTAAATGATGAATTGTATTTGCAGACAAGGTAATTGCATCATCCATAAAACTTACGAAATGATGACTTTAAACGAGACTGCTGATATTCTTGTTTCATCAACTGTTTGGCAATAATTTACCTCGTTTTAGAAATTATACATACATAGAACATGCTCTTGCGTATCGAATCAACTGAGAGATATAAACCCCCTTATACAGGTGATGAAGGTATAGTGCTTCACATAAGCAAGGGAAGTTGACGATTTAAAAGCTAAAGCCATAGCGTTTATCATAAAGCTTGGTTGTTAGAGAAAAAAAAATAAGGTAAAAAAAAATGAGCTTCATTTCAAAAGGTTTGATTTGGGATGCAAAGCGAAAAACGTCCAGAGAGAATCCAAGAAAATTAGTTTGACTCGTTCTCCTGCATGCAGTTTATAATTATATTTGTACAAAAAATATTCCTTAATTCAGATTTGGAGCACAACAGGAATCTAGAATTTAGACATGAAAACATTTTAAAATCAATCCTGATAACATCAAACTAATATATCTACATGCTTTTTTATGTAGGTTGATTAGGTTTTTATCATACAATAATAGATATTTATATAAAAATAGATATGATTATTATAATTTGCTTTATTAAACCGAAAAATTGGACAAAAGATATTAAAATAAGTTAACTAATAAAAATGGAAAAAAAAGTTTACAATTTCATGATATCAAGTTATTTTGTATTTATATCATAATCTACATGTAAAAGTGACACCATGGAAGAAAAATATATTTTGATGGTAGCGGGCATTGATCTCCATTGATTGTCTAGAATTGACGCTTAAATCATATCGATTAATTAATAATAAAGGATAAAAACAAACAGAAAGCCAACGACATGATTGATTAAAGTAAATATCGATGCCATTGTCAAGTATCAATATTGTCATATCAGCCACAAAAAGACACTTGTAAATTGTCTAATTTATTGTATGTATTAAAGATTTTAATTACACATACGATCAATTCCCTCAATCAAGTTAGACTTTAATACAATAAATTTGAAGCAGAGTACAAACTTGTGTACTTATTTATCTTATTTAAGTCCTTGCCATTAGAAAAAAAACTAATTATGAATCATTTGTACGAGTGATTCACGGTTGTAAGACAGACAGTACATATATATAATGCATGTTAATGACATGTGAATTCATTACCTTTCCCATTGCTATCTGGTGGTCATGTCTATAAATAAAGCGTCGACTTAAAAATACATTAATTTTAGTATATTACAAGATTTTGCTGTTACTATACCATCAAGCAATTTTAAGTCATTTTTATCCTGGCTGCAAAAAAAGCCAAATGAAGACCTTTGGTGTATTGATAACCTTAAAGATAGACCTGTTTGTTATTTATATTTAGAAGAAAGCTTTGTAAATCTTTGTTTGTTGAATTGACAGAATGAAATGTGCTCTTTGCCATATGGAAAACATAAACAATTTGGTCAAAACTTTGTTGAATTGACAGAATGAAATGTGTCACCTGGAAAACATAATTAAACAATGTGGTGAAAATAATGACCTAACAATTTGTAAAATAACGTCAGGTCAGTCAGTATTCCACTTGATTGTAGGCTGTATTTGCTAACTAGATCAGACTTTGCATATAATTTTGAAAATTTTTGATTTCAAACGTCGTATCATTGTTTTATTGAACTTTCTTGCCAGTAGTTTGTTTTGTTTTAAAAATTGCTATTACGTGGAGCATACTCTTGCCTGCTTGTGTATCGAATCAACTGTAAGCCATCAACAACATATGCAGGTGATGAGGGTTTACTAATACATAAATAAGGGAAGTTGATGATGGAAGATGAAATCATCACTTTATTATAAAACCTTCTTGTTATGTTGCCATTTACATCTTTTTCTAGTAAAATATTCAAAAATAAATCATGACTCAGACTCTTTGGTAAATTTTATTCAAAGAGTTCAAAGAAATACATGTACATTGAATCAACATAGAAATTATATTGAATATTGTTGATAGATAAAATTTTGTCGATAAATTAAAGTGTTTATCTAACCTGCATTGTTTTCAAATACATACATGCATATTTTAGTTTACTTCCAGGAATGTACAAGTTTCTGTCTCAATGGTCAATAAGTTTAGTTTGATTTTTCATATATGTAGTATATTTCTTTCTATATTGAATAACTTTAAGCCATACAGCTCATCGGTATATAAACAAAATTAGAATAAAGAACAAATGGCGAGAGTCTGCGGGGGGTGGGACCCCTAGTGTCCATCTGTCTGACTGGGTTATGCTGGGTGAACCTCTAAAGTAACTTAGTTGTTCCACTCACGATTCAGTGTTTTTCTTTTCAGGCTAAAAACGACGTAAAATAATTCAGTCGTTCTTAATACAACTGCAGGACGGTAAGAAAAACAATATTGCATAAAACGCAGAGAGAGGGCGTAGGTTTTGAGCGTTTCATTGGTTTGATTTGCTGTGGTAACCTAAATTTTTTGGCTTCTATGAACAAAGTAACGATTATGTAAATTAACAAATAATTTTCAAGAAGGGGTTGATGATTAATGAAAAGAATGTGTTTTTGCGCTTTCTTTTAATTACGGTCTGTTAATTATTTGAATCTTCTTTAATGTTTTAATGAATGAGTGCTGTTTTTAAACAGTCGATGATTTAAGAGTTAAAGTAAACATATCCATTTCGGGTTCTTAGTTGAACTTATATTTAACTATAAATCAAAAACTAGAATAAGAAAAAAAATAAAAATGCTTGCTTCAAGCTCTGTTTCAAAATATTAAATTGATATAAAATAAATTGAAAGAAGAATTAGGCATCAATGGTGTTGGAATCTGTGGTTAACGAATTATAGCACTGAAAGATTGTCTTCATCCGTCATTTGTTTACATTCAAAATTTGTAAGCTCCTTTGCAAGAACTGCAGGACCACTTCCAAAAACAGTTTTTGCATATAACAAACATGAAGGCAGAAGGAGAGAATTCTTGGTATCAGTCCCTGGGACCTGATGGGAGGGACTCACACGAAAACTTATTCCATGATTTTAAAATCTTCATCTTTCACCAGGACATCAAGCAGTCAAACTTTTGGCATGATTGAAAAAGGCCTTGAGCCCTCTACTAAGATTGTGAAAATCATGGCCCTGTATCAGAGGTTCTAGTGTCAAAGAACTGCTTCTATATATCAAATAGCGAAAATGATTATAAATGAAGCGAGGGTGAAATAATATGTTCAGTTGTACTTCACACCGAAAAAGATTGCTTAATTAATTTTACTGTTTATTTAAATTTTGTCTCTCATCCTTGGAATAAGCTGTATCTGTTACTTTTTAAAATATAAAGTGGTGAAGAAATGACGTCATATAGTAGTTGTATATTGTGCTTGGACTTTGGCTGTTAGCAAGTGAGAATCATATATTCTCAAGATGTATAGGGAGAGATATGAAGATAATGGATAGTCCTCAAGTTAATATGCGAAAATCAGGCGCAGAGCAAACAGTACTAAAAAACAGAGGTGGGATCAGGTGCCATGGAGAAGGCATCATCTGTCGTCTGGTCACATCGTCTGCTCAGTTTCATAATCAGGAAAATTTCATGGACAATTCAGTATAAAATGATTGCCCAAAAAATGTTTTTAAAGAAATATTTCGATCGTCAAAAAAAGAGAATTTCGCGATATTGTTATTTTTACAGCGTGAGAATAATATGAGTGAATATGCATTTTTTGCTCATTGTATATTATAATGTTGAAACATTAAATGTTCTTGTCTGGTATCCTCCTGTACTAAATAGCAGACATATAGTAAATGCATGTCTGACATTTATACTCGGGTTATGGTCATCTTGACAAATTGTACATGTACACCTGTGCCTTTATGTAATCATTCTTGATTCTGATACTTTCACAGTAAGTAGTAATGCTCCATGTCATTTTGATGAAAGTGTAATTAATTTAATCTTTTTTAAAAAGCACATGAGTAATAGTTACATTAAATTCACAATTGCACATTTTAAGTGTTTTCTATGGACATTTTCTATTACAGTGCACATTATGCAAATTTGACAGTTTTTATCCTCTATAAACGTTTTATCACCGGTCACGTCTTAACTGTCTTGAGAAACAGAAAATAGAAAAAGGATGACAAAATGTTGGTTGACTGTAACAATTGAAGTTGTGTCAATATTTTCTCGTGTCTTCCCTCAGTGTCGATTTATAACCATTTTCTGGACGGTTTTTCCTCGTTACGGGTTTACTTATTGCGGATACGCTTCATTGAATGTGGTTTTACTACAAGGCGTTGTCGCCTTAGCTATTTCTTAATGTCGCATTTGTCTTCGAAAAAATAAGCATTAACACACTAATAAGACAATGCACATGATAATGTATTCCTTGCATGTAAACAAAACATTCTGGAACCAGACTAATGTGGATTATCTCAGACTTTTTTTGAAATGAAATTCTTCATGCGGGGACGGTAAATGAAATCGTTTCAGATATATGTTGCTGGACAATATGTGAATATAATTATTTAACATGAACCGAAAACAGCACATCGGACGACTGAGGAACTTTCGCTCACAGGTACGATCTGATTGAACTGCAAGATCATTTGAATTAATCAATCATCAGATATTCTTTTGTTCTAAAGTTGTTTAAAATTAATGAATTTCCTTGTCACCGACATGGAAGAGATGTGCATGTCCTGTCATAACTAATATTCTTGGCTAGAATTCTAGTATACATTCTATTCATGTATATTTACCATTTAAGAGTTTGGCTTGTTCAATAAATAAAATTCAATACATTGTAATATACATGTATGCTTATGAAACTGTACCTTAAAATTGAGAAAACTTTGATTTTGAAACATTCAAATTTGATAAGAAATAAAGATTTGTTAAATAACATTTTTATCAAATATGTATAAATCAATGATAAATGGTACGGCATTTTCATTATCATGTAGATGAACATCTTAGTCTTTTAATTCTGTACCTCATTTCATTTAAAAAAAATTTAAGACGAAGTAATAAAAGTCAAATGTTCATACTGTACCGATATTTTTCTTAGCTTATGTACCATAGCCTTTATAAAATAAAATCATTCAACATATATTTCCAAAGGTTATTCTATTCAGTTATTCAAAATTAACTAATTTTAGCTTTTCTCCGTAAGATCGAAATGACATGTATGAGGAAAAATGTAGTTTTTAATAAGAATTATTAAATAAAAATAATGAATAAAATCAATTTAATTCAAAGTCAGTCAGAACTAAAAATTGATGTGTGGATGAACTAGAAAGTTTTTCGTTTATTTGTTGAGTAAGCGTTCAGTTCTGCATTACGGTATATGTAGTGTATAAAATTATTTTTATACAACTTATAATTAATTTCATACATCTTATATAAATGAATTAATAATTATGCTACCTGACATACCTTTAATGAACATGAATGAATACAGGAGACCCAGATCACCGAGTCTATTTCTAAAATTAAGACAAGTACAAGTTCATTAATAACATGCTTTGAATTTACAAGGAATAGAATCTGCTTTGTAAGCATATGAAATATTTGTAAATTATTACGTTGAAAAAATGAACCTGGTGGCAATTTCACTTTAGAAAATTGACACTGTTGATTATTGAAAGTATTATAATTTTAATTCGTCATTCCGAATAAGAAAACAAAATAAGTGCAAACATAGTTTTTTTTTACTTCTGATGCACTTTGGTCTTTTGTTTTCAGTAATGGCATTATTTTCAGTAAACTCTTTTTCCCTATACTAATTGAAAACATTGATAAACAGATTACAATATTAGGACCACCTATACACTGATACAATTTTTTTTAAGACTTACCATTTTTGACACAGGGTGCGAACTTTTTTTTACCTAGGTAAATTGTTCAAAGATAATGAAGTAATGAAAAAGAAATAAAAAAGCATTTTCAAAGAGGAAAAATAAGATTAAAATTATATAAAATGCTGGATCAGTCTAAGTATGGACCAAATTCATGTTAACTGTACATGAATTTATGTTTTGAAACAATCCGATCACATATATTCCCAAATTGGTTCACATGTATCAATACTAATCCATCTTTGGGGTTACACCTAATTTTAAGATCCAAAAAATAATATGACTAGAAAGGATGGAATGTGTTAAAGACATTGTATATGGATTGATTAAGTAATCGATCTATCTAGCTAAATGTATAAAAATATTTTATATTTAACGGTATTTCATATCGTAAATTTTGTACATATTAAGTATGTATATTTACGCCCACTAGTATACGCATTTACTCCATAGAACAAAGAAGAATGTAAATATAAGATATAGTTAGTGTTGTCAATTTAAGGTGACATACCTTTCACTAAAGTATAATACATGCATAGTTGTTTTCTTCATTAAAAAAATCTTTAAAGGAATTCATGAATTGTAAATGCAAATGTCGACGCCCAGTGTAGCAAGGCGCTAACAACACACTCCTGATGCTAAACATTTTGACACTTGGAATGTCAAAAAAATATTTATTTATTTTATTAGTATTTTGAAAATCATGGGTAAAAACATCTTTTTAGTAACAAATGCTGCAGAATACTAAGATTTTTGCAATTGCCTGGTAAAGCATTGCACCGTAATGTTAAGCTATCATTTAATAATATCACTCAATAATATTTATGAGTTTTATACACAATCCTTTAATGTATTGTCTACTGACAGTATTCTAAAAGAAGAATCCCTGTATCCTATCATTTTTGCCTTTAATAGGGAGATAACAAAGGCATAGTTTTATTGTTTTAATATTATTCAGAAAAAAAATCTACGATTTGAAGCATAGGAAAATGTACATGTAGATGTTGAATTTTTGTTTGTTTTGTTTGTTGATCATATTTTGTATGTTTTCTATGAACTTTACACATCATTGACTTCTTCAAGAATCACCAGCCAATTTCAAACAAACTTGTCAATTGCCACAAAGTATTTTGGGGTTAAAGGGGTTTCACTTTCTTTAAATGGGAAGCTATAACTTCTTCAAAGGGGATATAATAACAAAAAGTTTTTTTTAGTGAAAAGATCAGTGGCATCTTTTAAAAATCTCCCCAAAAACCACTGGGCCAAAAATTACGAAACCCACATGTAACCATCCTCATATACCCTGGTATGTAAATTTAAGTTTGTTCAATGACCCTATGGGAAACAGAAGGGATACAAGGGACAATCAAAGTTTGATAAATTGAAAAAAGTCTCTTTCAAAAACTTCTTCTCAAGAACAGCTAATCCATTATTTGTCTCTTTACTTCAGAAGCAACCCCAGAGAGTACTTGTGTACAATCAAGTTTGTTGAAATCATACCTAGCCCCCACTAATCTATTTTAACTTTTTAACACTGTACTGATTTCTGCTTTTTCATGGCCCAAAGGTGAGCGATGTGACCCACGGGCCTATTTATTCAATTATATTTGATAATTCAAAGTGAACCAAAATGTGTTGAGGATAATCAGAGAAGGGCTTCTGTAATTTAGAGCTTAAATTTAGCAGCTCCAAAGACTTACATAGGGTAATAAATAAAACTAAATTTTAATTTCATGGGCAAAATTTAAATTTTATTCCCCTTGTGTCTATTACAGTGGCCTCACATGTCGTCCCTCTACTCCGGGGGCTCAACAAGGGAAGACGAGAATGAGAGATACATAGAACCAGTCACTGTGTTTGACAATGTCTACGAGAACCCCTCGGAGCCTTATGGCGCCTATAAATTCTACATGGCGCCCAGGGAAGAGTTCGTTATTCAATCCGAACCACATCTCTTCCCTGTCAGATCCATGTATAAAGAGGACGATGAGAGAACTTCCGATTACGCTACAAGTGGCGGATCCAGCACTTTTAGAGATGGGTCGACACGGAGAATATTGCTCTGTGTTTTTCTTGTGTTTCTGCTTATTGGAGCAGTAATAGCTGCAGTTACTATGGCAGTGTTAAGTAAGAGTTTGTTATAAGTTGCTCAAGTTCTCTCAGTCTTTGACGATATTGTTGAAAACACGTATGCATTATATCGTGATGATGCAATTTTACTTGAAATTCTTTTAAATGAATGTAAACATTTTCTTATTCAAAAAGAAGAAAAATATTTAAAGTTTAACGAATTTAAAATTGAATCAGAGATCATGCTCATGAATTAAGAAAAAAAGGATCATGCGGAAAAGCTATTTTAAGCATATTTGACCAAAAAAAAAAATAAAGAGCGAATTGTATGTGAAAATATGAAATAACGAATGCTAGCAATCATATTCATTTATTGATAACATTATATTTATTAGACAAGTTTTGCTATGATTTATCAATAGCTAAAAATGAAAGGCTTTGTTACAGAATTGAAGACTTAACGTAAACGAAATGAGTCGAAAACATTATCAAAAACGTATTTGGTAGATGTATTGTAGATTTGAGTGGCAATTTTCTATTTTATGAAGCTGGGGCCTGTTTTACAAAAAAAAAACAACTTACCATTAAGACCAAAATTTAATCTGCATGTAACTTTTTACTGAGACCGAAAACTTGAGCTTATTGTAAAATTTTTCAAAATGAAATGATCCTGTTTAAAATTGTTAGAGTAAAAATATCTTTCTATTTTCCTTTTAAAAAGATTAAAACCATTTGCATAAAAATTTCAATTAGAAAGTAAAATGCTGAACTAAATTTTGGTCTTAGTCGTAAGTTCTTCTGTTTAACGGGCCCTTGAATATCATATCAATATTATGTTTCTTTTTTAACTTTTTGCAGTTTCCCACCAGAAAAAGACAAAACAAGTAATACCAGATACACAAGTAGAAAGTAAGTCTTTTGATTTTTTTTTAGCTCTCTTGGAAAAAGGCAGCACTACGTAAATACTGTGTTATTTTCAGTAAATCACAAAAAATTACCACAAATTCAAAGGCATGAAAATAGTATTTACCCTATCTTCAATCTGATGAAAATTAAAGTCGGAGAACGTTTGATTTTAATCAGACTGCATTATTTGTTTGGAAACAGGAGTTTTGGAGTCCAACATAAGAATTGCCAATAGAACTTATATACCAGAATACAGTGATCCTACCAGTAAAGGCTACCAAATACTGGAGGCAGAATTTTGTGAAGCAGTAAGTGAAAAAAAATTCTTATTTTAATTTTTTGTTAAATAAGATCAAATTTAATTCTTTATTGTTTGTACATTTTCTTCAATGAATAATTAACAATTATCATGTTTTGATCAAAATTATAATATAGTAACTATGCTGAATATTTATAGATTGATGCAATGTTCACTCGTGGTGATTCCCCACTGAAAGATAACTACAAAGGTTGCAAAGTCTTAAGTTTTAGGTAAGTCTAAACAGAAAATGTCATATTCATCAACCTCATCAAAATAATATTTTCTGTTTATACATGAAATGTCAGATGAAAATGAAGTATTCAGCATCAAGTGTTTTATTTGAAATTTACTGAATCACTGTTTCTATTTCTTTCTAGATACGGAAGTACCATAGCCAGATCCTTATTGTCATTCATTCTGAATGAAAAGAAACCTGATGAAGCATTGGTTGAAGAAGTAGATGAATATGTAAAAGAGACTATTCCTAAAAAGGGTATATGGAATCCATTATTGCTGGATGGGAAAATGGATTTTTATCCAGTAAAAATCACAAAATTTGATCCCACTACAAGACCACCGGTGATAAAAACAACACCCAAAGATATTGTGAGGAAAATTGTCTCTGTTTCAAAACAGCCACCTTCAGACTCGCTTGGTGAATCTGATTCACATCGAATGTACTCAGAAGTAACATCTACTGAATTGTTCACTACAACGCCAAGGAAAGCGGTTTTATCAAAATTGCCCACGTCTTTGACGATGACAGAAAGTGTTAAAAGAGATTCAATGTCCAGACTGACTGAACGTGTTGACATACTGTACCCTTCTGAAAGTTCTACAATATACACATCTAAAATGCCGGATTTTGTTTCCAGTTCTTCCAAGATTCCAACGCTTAATTCCGATCTGTTGTTAACAGAGGCTGCTAATATTTTTAATAATTTATTACAAGATTCCAAACTTTCAACAATGTCATCAGTAAAAAATATTCAAGCCACCTCAGCTACAACAAATACAGGGGCTACTGCATCAAAAACGTTTAAGTTTGATCCATCTCTCCAGGCTGAAATTGATAGGGTGTTAGGTCCTCACTTACCCTCTGAACCACCATTGTCGGAACATTCTTCCAGTTTTTCATCACCTTTACAGTCTGCACACCCTGACCTAAAGATCTCTCAAACACCTACTGCGCCATACATTAAGAGCAGTGAGAAAGATTTGTTGAAAAGTGACATCTTTTCGTCGTCAGAAATAAAATTTTCAACATCCTCAACCGTCCCGCCTTATTCTGATGATTTCTTTGGGTTTTTGTTTCATGGTTCACCGTCGTCCAGGAATCCAAATGAGTTTCCTTCGCGATTTGAAATCGGGGATCCGCAACGGAACACAGCAGACAACCTTTTCACAGATGGTGGTTTTGGTGGATTTTTGTTTCCACAGCCTGATTTCAGAGAAACGTCGAAAAATATTCTTCCACCAAATTTTCTAATAATACCTACTCAAAGTGTTTACACAACCGCTTCGTCATCCATAAACGTTGCAAGAGTGAGTAGCGAACATCAAGGCTTTCCCGCCTTAAACTCGGAAATAAAAACTGTGAAATCTGAGGTACTTGAAAAGACAATGAGCAAGATACCTCCAAATCACTTGATGTTTTCTTCACAAAGTGATTATTCTTTAACCACTTCTGTGTATGAAAGGCAACTGAGTCGAGAATTCTTAGATGATAAAATTTCAAGTCCTGTTTCATCAAATGACTTTTTCAGAGAAGTAAGCTCATCTCCAAGAGAAAGAGAAATTAAAACGGACAGTTTCGTAAAAGTACAACTATCAACAGATTTGAGAAACACTGACTTGACTAAAAGGGAATCGGTTACATCTTCACAAACTATATCTCAATCATCTGCTATTCTGCAATTACAAGCGGTTTCTATGAAAATGGTTACCAAATCAACTGTGCTAGTTGGAGAAACAAGTGCAACCTTTGGTAGTGAATTGAAATCGGATGGATTTTTCAAATCACAACTATCAACAGATTTGCAAGACACTGAATTCACTAAAATTAAATCGGTTACATCTTCACATACTTTCACTCCATCATCTTCTCTTCAACCACAAATGTCTTCAAAGAAAATGGCGTCTCATGTATTTTCTGGGATCATTCCTGACATTGCAGTTGATAAAGAATTAGAAAATGTATTTGATAAGATTTATAACGTGAATAATGTAATATCCCCTAGTGTTTCATCGGGTTATTCTTTACAATTAACTGGACAGGACAGAAAATCAGCAACTTCTGCACATCAAGAGGGTTTGATGACGATGATTACTCATTCTCTTTCTGAACAATTCCAGACATCTGAGTTAGATGCCTCGTCATATAAATCAGAATATATTAATTCAAAAATATTCAGTGACTCAACCATATCAGAGGGTAAATCTGGTACTTCCTCTGCTCTTACGTATGAATATGAACCATCTAGGCAGTCTATGTCTACCTTGTACGGTGGTGGGATGAAAACTGATGTTTTATTGAGATCATCAACGGAAACACCTGCTTCAGTAAACGTATTAAACATTGATAATTTGCCATCATCACATCTTACATTCGATAAGAGCAATTATATATTGCCAACAGCATCAGTGCATTCGAAAACAGACGTAGATTCCAGCAGTCAAAGAATGTCTTCTGCTCAAACATATTCTCCTGCAATAAATCTCATTTTGACGACGTATAATACATCTCCTGGTTCTATTTCAACTATTATTAATGAGATAAAATCTGACGACATTCTGATTTCGTCATCATTGCCTCATGAGGAATCGCTCAAAAATACAATTATGAATGACCAGTTTAAATCTGAGAGGAGTCTCATTTCCGAACGTTTATCTTCATCACAATCGACAAAAATTACTTCTTTAGTCCAA
Organism: Saccostrea glomerata; assembly: GCA_003671525.1. Classification (NCBI taxonomy): domain Eukaryota; kingdom Metazoa; phylum Mollusca; class Bivalvia; order Ostreida; family Ostreidae; genus Saccostrea; species Saccostrea glomerata. Next base: position 94,832 of record PRKT01000286.1, read on the forward strand.
TCCCACATATCAGACAATTATTTGATTTTTGAATCTACACTAGAAAAAGAATTACAAAGTGTATTTAATAAATTTGACAAATTGAGGAGTATTATCTTGCCAATTGATCAAACAGATCATACTATTTTTCCTTCAGAACAGGACAAAATATCGACTTATTTTAGAAGTGAAAAGGACTTACAGACAATAAATACAATGTCGTATAAAGAGTCCTCGATACATAAAACATCTGCATTTGAGAAGTCATTTATGACATCCGGGTATAGGGACTTAGGAATGGCCAGTGATTCAGCGTTCAATCCAGATGGCATTTCCTTGAAATCTCAGCTTTACTCACAGAACATTCAAGCCACGCAACAGTTACTTAGCACTTCAACTGTTATTTCAGAGATGCCAGAAAACTATAACAGTAATAATATACCAGTAGATGTTTCTTCGAATCAGATACATACATCGTCAGATTTCAATTTCACAGATGGTTTTAATTCAAACACCAGCCTGTTCGAAAATTTAGAGTCACAGGAATGGGTGGATTCTGTTCAATTCACCTTCACCGATGTTTTCTTTTTATCTCAGTCTCATTCTGATTCACTTATCAATACACCAAAAGCAGTGGCATTAACACATATACCCTCAGTAAGTGATATTCATCAAAGCACAGTATTGAATATTATGTCATCTGAATTCGTTATGCCTAGCATCAAGTCCCCTGCATTGTATTCTGAGGACGTTATACAAAACGATCAACCATTACAATCTAAACAATCCATAAAGAGTAGAGTTGATCAAAACACCCTGATGGGTTTGTTACCATCTGAAATGTCACTGTCGGCAATGCATTCCCAAACATTGATATCGGAGGATTTTTCAGAAACACAACAGCTGATGTTGGGAGCTAAGTCCCATTCTGATTCACTTATCAATACACCAAAAGCAGTGGCATTAACGAATATACCCTCAGTAAGTGATATTCATCAAATTACAGTATTGAATATTATGTCATCTGAATTCGTTATGTCTAGCATCAAGTCCCCTGCATTGTATTCTGAGGATGTTATACAAAACGATCAATCATTCATGGAACAATCTAAACAATCCTTAAAGAGTAGAGTTGATCAGAACACCATGATGGGTTTGTTGCCATCTGAAATGTCACTGTCGGCAATGCATTCACAAACATTGAGATCGGAGGATTTTTCAGAAACACAACAGCTGATGTTGGGAGCTAACCAATCCCTCATGACTTATGCTCATCAAAGCACAATGTTGGACTTAAAATTATCCGAAATGTCCATGTCAGCTTTCAGATCGCAACAAATATCAAGGGAAGTCTCTGAAAAAATGCAAGCTACGATTGTAACAGAACTGTCTTCAAGGAATGATATTCGTCAAAATACAATACTGGACTTGCTGCCATATGAAATTTCAAAATCTAGCTTCGAATCACAATCACGTTTTCCTGAGAGCATTTCAGAGTTGAATTCTTCGGGATCTAAGCATTTGTCAATGATTGAAATTGATCAAAATACGATTGGGACAGAACAATCTATAACAAACGATATTCAGCAGGGTTCAACATTTGACATTGTTTCATCTGAATTTCAAATGTCGGACAGAAATTTACAACTAATGGTAGGATCCTTTTCTGAAAGTTTCAAAGCAACAAGTTTAGGAGCTAAAAATTCTTCAATGGTTGATGCTCGTCAAAGTTCTAGTTTAGATTTGATGCAATCTGCAATTCAAGAGTCAGAAAGTACAGTTTGGATAGAACCGTCCTCTAGTAACGATGTTCAACAGGATACGAAAATTGATATAATTCCATCACGAATGTCAGACAGTAAATTAGAAACAATGATACATGGATCTTTTGCAGAAAGTTTAAAAGTAACAAGTTTAGGAGCTATGCAATCTTCAATGTTTTATGCTCGTCAAAGTTCTAGTTTGGACTTGATGCCAACAGAAATTATGTCAGACAGAAAATCACAAGCAATGATATCAAAAATGGCTTCGGAGAACGTACAACTCTCAATATTAGAGACTAAATCATCGTTGATAAGCAATTTTTATCAAAGTACAAAATTAAACTTAATGCCGTCTGAAATGTCGCTGCCTGGAATCAATTCACAGTCATTGAATCTTCGGAGCAGTTCAGAATACGAACAAATATCCGCTCTAGAAACTTTGTCTTCGTCTTTGAGTAAACTTGATCAAAGTACACTTGCCATGATGACGTCTGAAATTAAAAATATTAATATGGAATCACAAACATTGATTGCAGATACATTTTTAGAAAAACAAAAGTCAATTTCAAGAGCTGAACAAATATCATCGTCTGATGGACAACAAAACACACCACTTGTTTTTGAATCATCTCAACTTCCAATATTAAATAGCATATCAAAAACAATACAAGAAAAAACCTCAGAGAAAACTCAAATGTCTTTGTTCGGAGAACAGCAGATCCTAAGTAGAAATGTTTATCAAAGTACAAAACTAGATTTGTTTTCATCTGAGATTCAAATGTCAGACAGAGAAACACAAACAATGATATTGGGATCAAGGCTCAATTCAGAAAGTTCAAAGCTGACTATGTCAGGAGCACTATTATCATCAATGAATGAAGCTTATCAAAATTCCATATTGGAGTTGATGTCATCTGAAATTCAAAAGACAGATAGAAAATCACAAGTGCTTATGTCGGAAGTCGTTTCCAAAAATGTACAACTTTCAACTTTAGAAGCTGAACAATCATTACATAACCAATTTTATCAAAGTACTTCACTAGACATAATGCATTCTACAACACTGATTTCGGACGGGAATTTGCACGAAATAACATCAGGGAACTTTGTGAAAAATTTACAGCTGACATCATCTCAACAATCTTTGATGAGCCATGTTCCCCAAATGACGTCAATTGGTTTGCTGCCCTCTGAAATACTCATGTCAGATATCAAGTCACAAACAATTAAACGTATGAGTTTTTCAGATTTCATGGAACTTTCAACGTTAGGAGCGTCAGAGAACGTACAAACGCCCGTTCTTGAATTTGAATCATCAGATAATAATATTCATCAAAATACAATATCAAATTCCATGATATCTGAAAAACTTGTGTCAGAGGTCAAATCACAAGCAATGATATCCGAAAACTTTTCAATAAGCAAGCTGTTATCGACTATGGGAGCTGAATATTCTTTACAAAGTGATATTCAACGAAGTTCAGTAATGGAACTAAGGCCCTCTGAAGTTGCAATGCCAGAGAACATTTCACAAACAATCGTATCCAATATATTATCAGAAAAAGCACACATGTCTACATATGGGACTGAACATTCTTCAGTGAGCAGTGTTCTTCAAAGTACTGGAAGCACGACTGATGAAGTGAATCCAGGTGTCTTTTTATCGGGTGAATCTACAAGAACATCTTTTTATTCAAAATCTTCAGATTCATTTTATACATCCGTAAATGACATCCTTAATTATGACGGAGTGATGCATACATCTGTGATGATTGGACCTGACAGAGATTTCAGAACCACGATTTTGGACTCCATACCCTCTATGGGCATTTCTTCACAGCTGACTAAAATACTGGATCTACCATCTTCCATGTTACAGATTAGTAACAGCTTTATAGAAACAACACTTTTAAGTTCAAGCTACATTGAACCACTAAGATCAGATCTTTTTGAATGGAACACCAATCCTTTCGCTTCTGTTTCTTCAGGAAGTACAGCAGGAATAAACGCATCTCAAACTCCATTTGTCCAATTCGCAGATCTTTTAACAAAAAATTCTTCATTTACAGCAATGCGTGAAAACAGTGAAAGTTTTATTTTTGAAAATGGAGTAGAACCAATAACAACAGTTTTGTCCTATGCAACAGATGCAGTGTTTACTCCAGTGCAACTATTTGGATCGGAGATGTTGAGTGCGGATAGTGATTTAGTATCAAAATCCTCTTTCCCTTCGTTACTTTCCACATCCTCTCCTACCCTTAATCAACCAATAATTTCCGCCTCTCCCATTAATAAGTTTACCTTTTCAACAACAATCCAGTCTTCACTAACGGTTTCCTCTACTCATCTAACAAAATTTTCAATAGTTTTACCGACACAAACTCCTGAAATATTGATGATTTCTCCTAATCCAAATCTTTCATCTTTGACTCCTTCATTTAAAGAAAATGATCCTTCCTCTATCGAAACATTATCTTTATCATCCACAAATATAGTCACTAGCGATGTTTTCTTAAATTCAGCAATGAACACTCTTGATTACCTTAATTGGTTTTCAGATTCTAATTATGAGATAAACGCAACACGTTCTCATATTTATGCCGCTCCTGATTCATCTCTTATTACACCTTCCTATGACGAAAACAAATTTACTAATGCAAGCAACTATTTATTCTCAAAGATTTCAAATAAAACCCTTTCTCATTCTTCATTTGGTTTAAATACCCAAAACATTGATAGAACTGATTACTTTCTAATAAACAATTCATTAATAGACGCATTTTCGTCTGTTTCATCCGCAGATACTTTTTTGAGTAGTACTTCAAATGCATTATCTCCTTTAATTTTTAGTGACAGAAATCAGTTTCAAACTCTTTTATCATCATCCAGTTTTAAATCACCCCATATGTCTCAGACGATTGAAACCCCTACACTCTTGGGATCAGAAGGTTTTATGACTGCAACTGACATTCCAGTATTTAGCAATGTAATATCTACAAGTTCCGTAACTGAGCTACATACAAGAGCGCATGTACCTTCCGAATTGACTACTTTACAAACTACTTTACAAACAACTCCCTCTGATGAATTTAGAGACCTTTTCAATTTTTTTAAATCAAATACAACAGCAACCATGATTAATGAGTCACCGACACTCGTTGAGTCTTACAAAACGTTACCAATAAATACTGAAATTCAGACAATGACGCCATTAGATTTTGGTCATTCTCAAAACATTATTTTTTCTATGAAAGAAGAGAATGGTTCAATAAGTTTAGACACTCGCCAATTTGACTCCTATGTAACAATGTTAGACATATCACCAACGCAAGTGACGTCATATTTACCATCGATTATGAATAATGCCACACAGTCAATGACGTCCCTCTTTTATAATCATTCCAAAGATGTTTTCTCCGACATTATAGAACTTAACAGTTCAATTAATTCATTCGATTCTGAAATAACAAACAACTCAACAGGGATGTATATATCCCCAACACAAGTGGACTCATACTTACCGTCAATAATGAATAGTGAAATACAGTCTAATACACCGACTCCACCAGAACAAACTACACCTTATGAGCCTTCGCAAGACTTTCTTATTGATTTGAATGAAATAAATGATTCTCTCAATTTGGATCCACAGGTAATAGACCCCAATACAGATACTGCAATAAATTCAACACCGTATTTTGTTGGTTCAAGTGTTATTTTTACAACAATAAGAGAAAGTGATCCATCAGGTTTGCATGTATTAACCACTCAAACCAGCTCATACGAACATTCACAGACGTACATCGATAACCTTTTAAGCATATCTGATATGGAATTAAGAAATGAATCCATTAAACATGATAAAAGAAGTAAAACCCTTGAATATTTTTATGTGAGTGTTTCGTCTGAGCTCTTTGAGAGTTCACCTCATGGTGCAACAGATAATCTCCAGCTCTCTACCATTTTACCTTCCCTTGATATCAAACCTTATACCACAATGCGGACTTCAACCAGTTTACCACCTTTGGTGCGAGGTAGTTCTTCATCCAACCTGCATGCTTCTGAATTGTATGTACAGTCTCTCTATGACCAAACAGTTACTTTCAACCCTTATTCCAATATACAGCCAACTCTCTCAACATACAATAATGATAAAACAATTGATGAAGGTATGGTAAAAAATAAGGGCCTTCCAATCTTTGAGTTAATGCATAGCTTGAACGAAAATGCATTAAACCATTACAAAATTCAAGATTCACAAACATATAACGATAAAAGAATATTGAAAAGCGAATCATCAATTTCCGTAGTATACCCAGCTCAAGAAACTCTAACTAATAATATGGCGGCCGATTCATTATCGACATCATTTCCTTTTGATTATTCATTCATCCACACAAGAAAGACCAACATAGCGACCGAAACTCTGTCGCAGATTTCTGATCGCAGCATACTCTATCCATATGCTCACTATGGAGAAAATTTGAGATCCAGTTATACCGATTATATTGAGGGTTCTTACTTTGAAAGAGACACCAACATAGCGACCGAAACTCTGTCGCAGATTGCTGGTCGCGACATACTCTATCCACATGCTTACTTTAGTGAAAATTTGAGATCCAGTTTTACTGATTATATTGAGGGTTCTTACTTTGAAAGAGACACCAACATATCGACCGAAACTCTATCGCAGATTTCTGATCGCGACATACTCTATCCACATGCTCACTTTAGTGAAAATTTGAGATCCAGTTTTACTGATTATATTGAGGGTTCTTACTTTGAAAGAGACACTAACATAGCGACCGAAACTCTGTCGCAGATTTCTGATCGCGACATACTCTATCCACATGCTTACTTTAGTGAAAATTTGAGATCCAGCTATACAGATTATATTGAGGATTCTTACTTTGAAAGAGACACTAACATAGCAACCGAAACTCTGTCGCAGATTGCTGATCGCGACATACTCTATCCACATGCTCACTTTGGTGACAATTTGAGATCCAGTTATACTGATTATATTGAGGGTTCTTACTTTAAAATTAGCCTCAAATTAGATTCTTTGACCCAGATATCAGTTAATACAAAAAATGACCGGTCATCAGATATTTCTAATAATTTATTGACTAAAGAATTACAAACAACATCTAGTCAATTGAAGTTTTCAAGTAGAGAGTATCAAGAACATTCAGCAAAAAATCTTCCAAAAAAATCTCAAATTTCACGCATATCGCCTAGCACGTCAACAAATGAAATATCTGAATTTTCATTTTCTTCAAATATTATTTCTTCGAATTTAAACAAGCAAATCACTTCCACATTGATGGAAAATTCCTTCAAATTTGATAGTCAATCAGCTCTTGCAAATAACATTCACCATTCTTCGATTCCACCATTGTTGCAAACTGACATATCTAGCATAGAAGTTAAAAAACGCATATCAGAGTACACAGAATCAAGCGTCCTTGAATATTCAAGAATCCTTCATTCTTCTCTGATTGATAGGTTTCCTCTCAAGAGAATGCAGAATTCATCAATTCTTCCTCTTTCAACAAAACATATGCCTTTTATTTCGAAATCAATGAATATTGAAACATCTCTGTTAAATTCAGTAAATATTGGAGATGCTACAGAAGATTACAGAAAATTTGTGAGCTCGTCATCTCTAAGTTTAGAAACATCAAAAACATTCTCCAGCTTTGCTCAAAACACTCTGTTGAATACTTGGACAGATCTTGTTCATTCAGAGTATTTATCACACGTCCCCAAAATTATTAATTCTTTATTGTCTTCTTTTGAGAAAACAGAATCTTTCTTTACAAGTGGTCATGCAACGCAAATTGTAGATGTTCCTTTGAAATCAGTGTCTAACGTTATGAATCCAGTCTCCCCAGCTTCTGGGATTTTTGATAAAGATATAGCGAAGCATCGGGTGAGTACTATTCACAAACACAAAGTCACGAATACAGTAACTGGAGAACGTTTTGCGACCTCTTCTCACATCTTTTCCTTATCTTTAATAGATATGTCCGTATCTGAAAACAAGAGTCTTCTGTATAGTCAATTTGAAACAAACACCGAAACACTTATCACCTCATCTGATGTAAAATCGTCCACTGAAAGTAAGAGCCATTCTTTGAGTGACCTTTATTTATTTACTGCAGCTAACGATTACGAATACTACGCAACTGAACTTGACTTCGTAACAGATAATATAGAAGTAACTGCATCCAGTTCTGTCGAGTCGTCCACTATTGCACCAACTCCGACAAAGTCGGATAGTACACGATTCAGAACCATGCTTCCGCCTTTAAATCCTACACCTCCAAATTCATATGGAAGTGTTAGTAATTCAAAAACTTCACAAGATTTGAGGGAAATGGGTAATGTAGGGCCTCCAGTAAGAGGAGTGCCTGTTGTTTTGCCCGAGATAAAGGATACAAAAAAGACATATAGACAGATTTCCTCAAATAACTCCTCTCCCCAAAACGAGGCAATCCTCAGTACTCAAAGCTACCATAAAAGTCTTACTCCTATTTATTCTTCTCAAGCGACACAAATTATTTCGTCCTATCAGAGATTTCCACAAATTGATGTCACGGTGACAACTCCATTAATAACGGTAACAGAACAACATATGATGTCATCGGAAATTCCGATGTTCCCGGATGATCCGTTTGCCGGGTTTTTCGGATCTGGACCCGCCATTCCACAATGGGTCCTTGATATGCTTGGTAGTGTACACGAGTCCCCTAAATCATCAGTCAATCATAAATTCAGACACTGATATACGTAAATATCTTTTTTTCAAAAATTGAACGTGAAAGTTCAATTCCAATGACATGACTGGCAATGATCTATTCTCTGTACATGTAAAGTGCTCTTATATATTTAGGCCTACTTGAAAAGGATTACATTAATTTTTATTTTCTGAAAAAAAGTCCTAACGACACGATCATCTATTTACATTAAGATGCAAAGCCTGTTCTTGTGAAAAAAAATCTTTGGTCATATATATATCAAAAGAAAGTGAGGAGAGGGTGTACATAGGCCTTGTCTGATGCCCAATCCTTATTTAATTACTCAATAAAATATGTTTAAGGTATCCGACCCATATTAGGACCAAAATTTTAAACTTAAATGTCAATTGTTTGTAAAATATCCTGATATTATTTGGAAGCATTTAAGAGTAGAAAGGGTTTTACCAAGAGAATTTTTCAAACATTTTATTACCTAAGCAGAAATTAATTATTGAAGATAGCATTGAAGTCTATGAAAGGAAGCAAGTTTTTGAAGATAAAGAAAATAATTACTTCAAATCAAAAAAATTCTGTGGTGGGAAAATGTATTTCATCATGGAGAATAGAAAAACAATTAGAAATATTTTTTTTATCAGACAGATCTTTTTAAAATTAATTTTTACTGGGTAAAATCTAAGGGAGATAACTCGTCAAGGGCAAAAAAAGATCATAAATTAGGACATGTCCCACTCTTACATTCTGATACAAAAAGATGAAGATTAGTTCTAAACACACTGTTTATTCAGCCCATACATATCCATTATACATTCAATTCCATTCAATCTGAGGCTAATATGGATCCGATACCTTTAAGTAAATGAAAGTGATTTTGTCACAAATATATTCTGCCCAGTAAAGTTATTTATTTCCTGCAACAAAGAATCATGAGTAAATCATTAAATTTATTTTTTAAAAGCAACAAAACTGTATGTATTTGCATGTCTATGTGCCGTTGCTTTCACTATGTCCTTATTTTCCAGCACAATAAAAAATGCCATTAGCAATTGTGCATAAGTTCAACAAATTTTAACAATTCACAGCTTCCTAACAATTTCCGTAGCTTTGCATGCCTCAAAGTATACCTTCCCCTGCCTTTCAAGGATCAGTAGATAAGTACTGGCATTGTTTTGTTTTTGTAAGTTTTTTTGCTTAATACTTATTAGTTATTTCGACTAATTGATTGTACATGTATGTTGGTTTATGTCTGTATGAATCTTGTGTAAGTGTAACAGATTTAATGATCATAAAAATTTTGAACATTCATATTTTTCATCACACTTAAAAATCATAAAATCATAAAAAATTTGAACATTCATATTTTTCATCTCAAATAATGCTTCACACGCTGTAAAAATGTTGTTTGTGTTTTGTTGGTATGAATGATGAATCGTTTTATGTTCAATCTGCATATTTTAATTAGTTTTTGTACATTTATTATTTGCAATGCACAGTATAATTAATCATGTTCACAAACAATGCACCTTCTATCATTTATCATGATTTTGATATACATATGGTTGCTTTTGATTTAGGAAGAAGATAATTGCAATAAATGTGGCGCTGAAAATTCTACTGCACATGCTCTTGTTTACTGCAGCATGTAGAATTGCGTGAAAGGTGAAGCTTGATCAATTGAAAATCTTTTATTTACACTTAACTAATAGAATATATATTTATTTGGTTTATGAATATGCATGTATTTTGATATTGGTAACTGTTGATTTTCGCTTCATTGTTTTCTCAATTCTCAATTGTTATATTAGGTAACATGTACCCAGTAATGCATTACAATGCTTATTGTATGAGCCGAGTTTTCTTCTTGAATTCCAGTTGTCTTTCTTTGCTTGTAATCAATAGTCTAAATAATTCTTTAGCAAATGATATTTGACTTCCTTCCAAATAATTCTTTTCGTGAATGTAAAAAAGAATATAGTTTTTTAGGCAATTGCTTAATTTCAAACAGCTTAATCAAAGCTCTTCCGAACTTTCTTTCTTTAAGAGAGAAAAAACAGCATGCCGTAATTCATCAGATAGGATATCTTGGCAACATTTACGAGAGAGATCGTAAATGAAATTTTAAGCGTGTATGTTTTACACAGTTCATTACAGAATTAATGACCTAGATCACATTGCGAGGGGATCTCTAACCTACCACGAACAAGGCAACACCTGTTTGTTAGTTATCTTAATTAAGTTTTAATTGCCATGTTATTCGTTAAGTCGTTTGCCTAAACTAATAACTTGCACACACTGATTAAAGATGGCACATTTATACTGTGTTTTGACACGGTGTAGCCATTCCTCAAATGTTAACTGTTGCTTTGCCTTCATTTAATGATTTTATACATGTATTAGCTACCTTTCTGTGCGATATTCTTTATTCTCTCTGAAGAATTCTTAAATCTTCATTAGTCCAAGGTGATAATGAACAAAATATGATTGATGAATTAAACATATAACATAAGAGATCCTGAAACTTCTGCAATATTTGCCAGTTTAACACTGCAATTAATACTTACATTAATATAAAAAAAAAATTCAGAGAAGCTTTCAGTTTAAATTTACTTGCTATTAAACTACAGCTTAGCCATCTTTATGATAGTTCTACACAATTTCACGATTCCATAAAAAGTCACGAGATTTTAATCGTTAAAAATGAAATGAAGTGCTCGAAGAGATTACCGAAATATCTAGTTCGGTACAAAACAGTTAAACACTCAAATGTTTTAGTGGTAAGTTAATTGTCCATATACTTTGTAAAGTCTAAGTAGTTATGTGACCTTGTTTTTTCCTTATCCTCCTTTACGTTATAGCAGAAGTGGATTTACAAATGTTCGAAAATATATATTTAAAAACGCACAATGGTTTCTCTTCTATAGAATTTTTTAAAATAGTTTCTGTCAATTACAAAAAAAGATCTAAGTGATGTTTTCAGCATAAGAAGATACTGGCCATCGCATGATTTATCTTCAGAATATTTATTTACGTAAAAAAAGGGTAAGAAGACAACAATTTTACTATTGTTGTCGTTCGTATGGCGCAGTGGTTAGAGCATCGATCTGTTTTAGATTCGCCGAATAAGCGACTGATCCCTATGTCGTACGTTCGAATCCCACCGCGGGACTTGGAGACCGAAGGATGGGAACGTATAAACAGAGGTTCCGTGTCGCAGTAGGTGTTGGCATGAGTGCAGATTATACAAATACATTTGCAGGTCTTCACCGGTAAGTTCATGGTGGCATGTCCATATGGGTGAGAAATCTCGAGAGGGACATAAAACAACAAACTAACAATCTATTATTTTTTGATTCTGCGCAATATTGCAATATTTATGGAAAATTGACCATGTGATATATGCCACGATTTTCTTTTGTAAATCTAGGATAATACTACATTCTATGCACCGTCAAATAACATGTAATTATAAGTAAGTCATTTTTTGGCTTTATCATATCTAAATCGGACAGTCCATTCTCTTTCTCTCTCTGCCTCTCTGTTTTTGATTGACCATCACTGACGTAGGTCAGTAAACAGATAATTTGTTACAATCGGAATGTAAAGCTATAAATTGATTCACAAGCACAGCAATATTGTTGGCATGCAGTAAAGAGTATTAGCGAAGATAAGATGCGGTATCGCATTTCTCTAAAACACATGATCTGCATGTAATTGCAACTCACTGATTGCGCTATCGGCAGCCGTGTGTGTTATGGGATCATTAAGGCAGTGTAGCTATTACTCGATAGCTTAATTTTCGCCAGCAATTCATCAACATTCTTACCCCGCTTAGGGCTAGATAGGGGGAAAGAAAATGTGTGTAATTAACAAGGAACTTTTGTTTGTTATCTCTTGACCCGAGTCCTGTCTGATGATATATGCATGTCTGCTAATCACAGCAAATGTTTAGGGCATCAACTGATGGCATTGTTATCTGGAGTTTGAAGCAAGGTGCACAGAAATTGATGAGAAAAAGTGCATTCCATATGGCGATTGCCAAAATTTGCAGGTCGCTGTTAGCCCTTCTATATGTTTATGTTCAAAAAGGGATTCTTATTATTCTTAAGATCAAAAACTAATCCATGAATGGCAAAGGTTCCTTTGAAATACCCTTGGTGTCTAGTACGTTAAACTTGAAGGTAGCCATCCCTCGCATGTTTCGCAACACCTCTCACACCACTGATGGCGGTTTAGAAAATTTTATGAATTCTTTGTTATAAGGTGAAATTGTGTATCTCTAATTTTACCTTTCCATCAAAAACTTATTTGTGGTGACCCATAGCAAAATACAAAACTGATAATTCTGTCGTCAATTTTGATTTTACATCTCTTATCCATACTCCCCTAATACCATTGGATAAATATAAAGAAACTTTCAAAGAATCTATAATCTGTTACTTTATGCCATTGTGCAATCATCTCCTATTTTCAGTTCAGATCAAAAATATTTTCACATAAAAAGTATCCCAATTTGTAAAGTAGTTTTCGTTTTTTTCTTTTTAAATCAACATAGAAGCCTGAACTTTTCGATTACATGTAACTCCACTATGAGAATACCTTGAAGGTAAGTTTTAAAAAAAAATATGCAAAAGAAAATCTGCAATGCTGTAAAAATAAGATATAAGGATACATGTATATGTAGCACTGTTTTTTAAGGCTATTCATACACATTATACAAAGAAAAATAACCTTGTCAGGTAACGTTCAAAAGACAAATTAATTTTTTCCTATAATAAATAATCAATAATCAATACTGTGAAATCACTATTTTACATGGGGTTTTAATTTTCATTGTTTTCGAGATAGGGGGAGACCCCCGAATTCATGACAACCACAAAATGTAAAATTTAATTTGCGTTATTACTCAACACTTCTCCAACCACGAAATCAAATCCCCACTTATCAATACTTTTATCTGAAACCTCGAAAAGGACTATATGCGGTATTTTACATATTTTTGCTCCAATAAAAGTCATATTTTAAATATTTCTTGAAATATACTGAATTGTTTATATTGTATCAGAAATCTAATTAACAAATCATATTTATAGTTTCAAAGAAGGTTTTTAACTATTTCTGTTTTCATGACGTCACTAACAATTAGGTTTATGTATTTTGTTTTCAGAAACAGGAAAAAATGGCCAAAATTTTCTCAATATTTTCTATAAAATTATAGAGCGCAGGCCTACATCAAAAGGTTTCGGATTTTTCTTTTATATCGTGAAATCACTGATATTCGTAGGAGTTTAATTTTCGTAGATTTTCAAGGTATGAAGAGACCCACAAATTATGTTCATCAAGAATAAAATTTTTTACAAATATAACCATTAAACAAAACTCTTCAACCACGAAATCAAATCCCCATAAACCAATATATTTTTCTCTATTCACGAAAATTTGACCCCTCGAAAATACGTAATTTACAGTACTCATGGATCTTGCAATGGTATATGTAGATGTAATCCAATAAATATAATTACTTGTCGATAAATGAGAACAAAAGGAAAATGTGTGAACATTTCTGAATTTTAAAAACCTTCAAGTAAAGAACTTTATTCGGTAATAACCAATATTTGCCCCCCAAATCAAACTTTGATGGAGATATATTTAATTAAGTTCTTAAACAGGGGAGTATATGCTGACTTCAAAGCACTGAATATTTTCATAAGTAATGACGTCATATGTACGTAATGACGTCACAAACATGACGTAAATTTCAGTTTTTTATGAATTTTACAGAAAAATGTACATATTTCGTCGATATTTTGAGTAAAAGTCACCGAGCGCATGTGTGTTCAGGATCAATATTTTGATATAATGTGTAGAATGATAATATCAATGAAATATGTCAATATTGTTCCTGAACAAACTTGCGCTCTATATATTTTATAGCTAAAATTGCTGAAATTTTGTCCATTTTGTCCTCTTTCTGAAAAAGGATATAAAATCGGACTAGTTTGTGACGTCATTAAAACAAAAATTGTGAATACACTGCTTTGAAACTATAATATTTTCTGTTAATTTATATTTATCATACAATTTATTGAATTCAGCACATTTCAGGAAGTTTTCAAATTTTGACTTTTGTGGGGGCAAATATATGCAACATACCGCATATAGTTCTTTATACAAAAGTTTCAATTATAGGAACTGAATTTCTCCGACTAACTGTTCAATTGATTTTTATCTTTTTTGCTTGATTAACAGCATACCAATTTGCAACTTGGTTTAAATATCATTATTTACGAAATGAAACAATATTAATTCATGAAAAATTGAAATTGAAAACCTAAAAATTAAAATGTCAAAGAAAATTGAATTCATATCTTTGTGAAAAAGACTTCTTTCAAAATTTACATTAATTTTATAGTTCTGATAGTTTTATTTAGTTTCTACAGTACATCCACTGCACGTTTCCAGTTGCTTTCATTTCTCTTTGAATTATTTCCAGGTGCTTTGACTCTTAGAACAAAAAATATAAATAAAACAAAAAAACTTCAGACTTTTTACTCACAATAGAACATCATGCAACTTCAGATTGTGTTATAACAATTATATAGTATAGTAACAAAAAAAGAAGAAAAGTACATTGATTGGATCTGTCATAAAAGTACAATACAAATTCGTAAACAAATATTTTAACATTTAAAACGTAACAAATGATTGGCCAAGGAAAGTGTCTATACAAGATATGTGAATGCTTTGTTTGGAACAGGAGTTAAATGTCGAATATATTTTTCAAAGAGCAATTAACATCAATTTATTCGGATAAAATCAATCCGAGTCGCCATTCCGTGTAAGGCATTGGTTTTGGTGTTTATTATCATATTGGAGCCTATTCCAGAACACGACATATTATTTTAACGTCTTGTAAGATAATCAATATTTCTCGATGGTGTCACTAAGTAGTCCACTCTCTTTCATATGATAACTTTGTTCTTGGAGAAATAGAAAGCATGATAACAAAGAAATCATTTTCTTAATTGATTTCTGTAGAAATTGTTGGTATCACTCGCGACGACGCTGGGTAATGCTAATAGCTGTAAGCATTTGACGATAGAAGATTTGTAATCGTTCGAAATGAGAGTGAATCAGTTAATGAAATAATTCTGCCGCCTAAAGAATGGAGATTTTCTCACGGATACTGAAATGAATCTATGCTCGAGGAGTCTTCTTAGAACGGCATAATGACAAAAACCGCTGCGCATCATTTGGCGCATGCAATATCTTCCTGCATCAACCACTAAAAAGCGATGCTTGAGTGTGCTCTTAATTACCAGTAAAGACTCTATTTGAACAATAAAGTAAAAGCTGATTAATAATTGAACACGTTACAGCTTTAAGTTGTTCATTTAGATAATTAATTGATGGATAATGATTACTTAATTGACAATATGGCGTCACTGTTGCATCTCTACACGTTTACTTTCTATAATTGATAAAGCGAGCAGTGGTTTGAGCTATTTGTATTAGTATGACTGAAATATCAATTCTTAGTGTTTTTTAAGCAAGAAAGACCTTCTCTTTTTACAATCTTAAAAATAACTGCATGAAAATTTGACAAAACAAAGACAATATACTGTGTTCGTGGACAATATAACATTTTGTCAAAGTAGAAATCTATTACAAAAGTTTTATTAGTTACATTGTTTAATGTCTAGATGTAACAGAAAAATAAGTTCCTGCAATATCCTTATACATATAGGTACGATATAGAGATATTGAAACGCTGATACATGTAAACATAGCCATCATGGGCAGTATAAAGTAACACAGAATGATCAACAGCGATTACAATGTGAAAATAATACAAGTGAAAATATAAAAACAAAGAATAGAAACCATAAATGGATAACACTGAACAAGAATATAAATAATAGTATATAATTTTGTTGAACATATTTTAATGAATTAATCAAAAGGATTGCATGGAAACAAGTTCTTTCAACTTACGAGTTCCTCTCCTTAAATACAAGTACATGTGTATATAATTAGACATAATAGACATGCTGCATATTGGTCTTTCTGACATATTTCACTTTATCAAATGAAATGTCTACTGTGAAAACACTCATTTTCGTGGGGTTTAATTGTCGTTGTTTAAGAAGAAGGGAGAGACCCACGAATTTATAAGCACGACGAAATGTTAATTTTCATTTAGCAGTACTAAACATTTTCTGACGACAGAAAAAATTCAAATCCCAATATTCTTTCCTCAACCTGAAAAATTTGACACCACGAAAATATGTGACTTTACATTATTTTAAAATGGTCATGTTGTAGATTTATTTTGATAAAATGTCAGAAAGGACAATAGATTGCAGTAACTGTGATTGATACTTTATTTTTCTTTAAGTTAAAAATAAAATTTTAGTTGACAAAAAAGAAGACAGGCCGATAAATTACGATATGACATTGCACATTCAACCTGCACTTCATGTAAATGTCATCGTACTTTGATCTTTAAGACACACCAAAAAATCTCCCTTCATGTTTAAAGCCTTGCTTCTCTGAACATTTCTTCTTTATTAAAGAGGCAGGCTAATTGTTACTGGTTGTGGAATCAATTCGCCATTCTCCGGACCCAGGCGCGTAATGACAACCTATACTTTCACGTCAAACAAACTTATACTTAGG
The DNA here is from genome assembly GCA_003671525.1 of Saccostrea glomerata. Classification (NCBI taxonomy): domain Eukaryota; kingdom Metazoa; phylum Mollusca; class Bivalvia; order Ostreida; family Ostreidae; genus Saccostrea; species Saccostrea glomerata. The sequence continues at coordinate 112,011 of PRKT01000286.1, forward strand.
CCCAGCAACGATAAACGAGCACCGTTTAAGCTAAGGTATACCATATAATTTCTGCTGATTTCCAGTACTGAGTTATGCAAAGAAAAATCTCCTGTTAATGAGGCTAGCCAATAGTATATAGCAAATAAAGATTTTTATCTTTGTGGAATTTGATACAGAATATTATCATAATTTTCTTTACTCACTTTTTAGCAATGTACTGTTACTTGTGTAGAAGACATTTAGCAACGTAAAAAAAAACAGAAAAATGTACATTGTGTAATTACAGGATTCTCCTCTATTGTTCCCAGAATTGCCAAATACATGGAGATCTACCTGTATTTTTTTCATTATGGCATATGAAAAACTGGAATTTAGAAAAAAGGAAATATATAGATGAAACTGTAAAGAAAAAAAATGTTTAAGCTTAGACTTTGAATACTTTTGATTGTATGCAATATATTCTCATTAGTCGCCCGCGTGGCGCAGTGGTATGAGCGTCTGCTCTAGAGATGCGGAGTGAAGAGTTGATCCTTACGTCGTGAGATCAAATCCCACTACGGGACGTGGAGACCGGTCTTTTGGATGAGACTGGCTGTATAACTGAGGTCCTATGAAACAGTAGGGGTTAGAACAAAAAGATCCTTCATTGCTCTATGCCCTGCGTACCGACTATAACTATAAAAAGGCAAGTGGTGGCAGCTCCAAAAGAGTGAAAAATTCTCGAGATAGACGTTAAACAACAATCAAGCAATCAAACAAACATTCTTCTTTTAAATCAGTATCATTTTCTTTAATATCGGAATAAAGATACTTAAAAGGAAGATTGCTCATCACCATGTTCATATTGCTGTTTATATTACTGATACTGATAAATCGTTCTGAGCAAATATTTGTCTCTTTAATCGGGAGAAACAGATATAGTTTATTAATCAAAAACAAAAGATGTGATACACACATTCTGACGGTAACGTCCTCGTCACCGTGCTAGAACGTTGGTGGTATTTATAAGCCACAGTAAACGCTCTTTAACGATAAAGATCACATTTGATGTCTTCGGCTGCGTGAAAACTGCAGAATCCTCATGCAGTAAGGAGAACGAATGGAAAACACATGGTTACAGCGACGTACCCTCATAAAGCGTCATTGCTGATTCTTGCCATTATCCAATATCATATCTATAAGCTGCCAACAGGAACGTGAAACGGAAAACGTTTATTGTCGGGGTAGGCCCAATAACACGCCGAGAAATCCTCCTTAAATGCTCATAACTGTCAGGTCTGGCTACGGCAATCTTGTAATTGTTTTGGGTACGATGAAGCACAAAGTAATATTTCTATTGCTGTTTTTCGTCTCGGCTCTGATTCCGCAATTTTACAGTGATGGTTTGCAATAACTCAAGAGCGATTTTATTAATTGTTAATAACAAATGTTCAATTTCCCGGTTTTGTTTTCTCATAAATATTTTGCTACATTTATCATGGACTGTTTTTAGCCGTAAACGACTCAGCGTAGAGTTAATATGTGACTACGATGTCAATATAATGCGCCTGTAATACAGCTATTATGGGTTTTCTTCAAGCTAAGATACAATTCAAATTATTTTCTATGAATTCATGAAATCTATATATATTTCTTCTCGTCCGGGAAATCAATGCATTCCAGATAGGGTTTAAGGTTGACGGGTGTATAAGTCGTATTTGTATATAGTGAGAAAATATAGATTACTTTAAACGTTTAAAATTTTCTTAACTATTGTATCAAAGTTATATCTGCAAGTCAAGCAAATTGCTTTTGTTTTGAACATATCTTATTTTCTTGTAGAAGTACTTTGCGAAGGCAAACTGCAACAAAATTTGTCTTTTGTTTTTACTCATATATTTTTCAATGAAACCTGTAGATTTTGAATTGCTATGTTACTTTGCCTATTTATTGTAAAATTTTACATTTCTGTTAACTATTTTGCATTACACTTTATAATATTCAGGACGAAGAATCATTCAGTTGTTAGAATTTTTTCCAATTTTAAGCTTTTGATTCAATTTACGAATTATGTTAAATACAACAAATAACATACAAAAGGTTCGAACCCAAGTACTAACTCTACTTTCGGGGTTCTCACCTGTAGATATCTAGAAAATAGACAACTTTAATGTACAAACAGTTTGATGAATCATAAAATAGATATTTGAGTTCTTGGTTTAGGTAGAAATAGTCAAGAAACAACTATTAGATTCTGAAATAAATGTACCGTTTGAAAAATATATTGACTGATTTCAACAAATTGTATGTGATTTGTGCCAAAAGAATTAGATGACAATCAATTTGAATTAATTTCATAATAAGACACAAAAAGGTTTTAAATAGTTTCTTACTAGCATGTCGGTATTCGATACAAAGAACAAATGATTTGAATCTGTTGGTGTACCGCATAACTAATAAGGACTCTCAATATTGTTTCTTCTAAAGAGGTCAAAATTCAAGTTTGTGTTTTATTCTTGCAGACAGCAACTTAATGGTACATGAGGCAATTTAAAGTTGTCTCAGTTTTGTATATGTATGATGTTAAGTCCTCTATTCACTTGACAAAAAAAGGAAGGCCTATGATTTATGAAGGTATCTTTTTTATGTATCATTGTTTTTTAACTAATAATGTGAGTTATTTCTTGTGTTAAAACATATACTGTTGAGTGTTTCCATTGATCTTTTGCATTATGATTAGGAACAAACAATTTCGTAAATATTTGGAGTCTTTTTTTAGGGCAAGCGTTCACAGTCAGTGACAATCGTCAATTTTGTGTAAATATTTTGTAAAGATAAAAATCATAATAATCTTATTTGTTCTTTTTTACAGAAGTTTGTTTTTATTTTACAAGTAATTTTCATGAAATACCCATCACAATCTTTACAATATTTTTAAAATCTATATGTTCCCATAGAACACAAAAAGACATCAACATCTAAAACCATTAAAAAACGACGAAATTAAAAAAAATATAGAGAATGTTTTACTCATAAGCTCATCTGAAATTTTTTTTAGCTTTTAGATTGAACACGTGCATTGGGAGTTTGAACGGATAGGAATATATTAATGGAGAAACTCTATCCCGAATAAGTAATGTAATATAACTTTTATTACTCGGAACAGACCCTGGGATTAGGCAGGCAGCACTGATAACGCCTTCAATTCGAAAACAGGTAGACGTTTGCAGTAATGCCCCCGACACCTCGGCAAACAAATATTTTCTTATCAGTTTCCCTTTATGACAATTTATTATAACAGCAATGACATGCCGAATTACTTCTTCATAGCGGCAAATTTGTTCATTTTAATCCAAAAGAAGTGATATGATATGTCTGAAAATCTTGTTTTTCGCTCATAAAGAGGGACTCCTCGGGTACACGGTGAATTGGGAAGGTGGAACTCTTCGGTAGGGGATGACAAGTGATTGATGGGATAGGTCCCTCCCCCGGCTGGATCGCTTACTCTGGCCTCATTAACTGGCTAATAGATTTATATCAACGAGGACTTAGTGGCTTTAATTTCTCTCGTTACCGATGTCGATAGGCGAGCGTGGCTGTAAGTGCTTAGACAAATCATTTGCTACTTAATTGAACGAGGACTGTCTGCCAATAACAGAAAGGCTTTACACTTGAAGAAAAAATCGCTTTGCTTTGAAAACAATATGTCCTCGTACATTTAATCTTGGTGTTCCCGTGATGTAATTTTAATAGCTATAAATTTTAAAACAGAAGGTTTACAGGGTTTTTTCTCTTTTAACCTTCCTTATTTTCACTTTGGGAATTACTTTTAAATTAACTTCGATTTCTGTCTAAGAAGAATCTTCAGCTGCGAAAGAGTTCAAACAGCGATGGAGTGTAGAGTAAATCCGGGAAATTTCTTGTCCTCCTGTCACTCCAGGGATGTTCATTTCATCACCACCCAGCGGACATGGCACCCCCACATCTACAACCCACCCCCGAAGCAACCGACGCCTTTCTTCATTTCGCACATTCTAGGATTATCAGAGCAAAGCAAAAACACTGAAGCCAAAAAAATTACTAAAGACAGCGACATTTTGCCGATCAGTCGGGAGGAAACCCTTAGGAGTAGCAATTATACGACAGAAGAGGGTTTCAAGGACGACTGCAAGTGTGGTGGGTGTCTGAGTGGACTAAAAGAAAACGACAATCAATTGAAGAACGGCTCTCCTGTTACAAGTAAGGATTTCCTCGCTCCCTCAAGGCCAGTAGCACTCCTGTATCTCATTTACAAAAGTCGCACGATTTCATTAAAAAACTAAAACGTTTTATTAAGCATTCCGATGTATCAATTTTCTCTCGTTTGACAAGGCTTTGTAAAAATGACGTCTATCAAAGAGCTATAAATTAAACGTTTTTTAGTTTTCCCAAGTGCCCTTTTTATTTAAGTAGGCACGTAATGCATTGTATTTCAGAAAGTAATTTTAGGAGAATTATCTTGAAGTCTTCTGGTTAATTAGAGTTGATTAATTTAATTAAAATACAAAAACTTTTAATTCGTTAGAATTTTCACAATTAATTGATAAAAACCTCTAAGAATTCAATTTATAAAAAATTATCTGGTATAAAATTGATCTTGTTTCTTTTTTAATGTTTTTTTTTTCATAACTTAATGATTTGCATATATTTTTCTTCTTATCAAATCATATCAATAAGATTTTGCATAAAAAATAAGAATCTATCGAGAATGCACGATGGAATCAAATTATAATAAAACTTTTTTCCTTAAGTACATTGTACTAAGGCAACAACTGAAGTTTTAATGTTTTCATTTATTCATTTTAAAATGACTTTAAAACGACTTTAAAGTTTGTATTTTTGATACTATATATTATATAAAAATATATTAGATTGAAAGTAAATTAATAATCTATTTCTTTGTAGAAATATTACGGCGTACTACTAATTGAAAGAGAATTGATAAAGCATGAAAGCTGCTTTAATTTTACTTAAATATTTTCTTATTTTTTTTATATCTATTTTCAATTCTCAAAATTTGTAAACCAAAAAAAAATAATAGATCGTTAAAAATTAATTTCATGCAAATCTTATTCGAGTATTTTCATCTTTTTTGATAAACATTTTATATCAAATAAGATCTAATTAGAATGTCCTTTCTTTTTTTATTTCATACACAAAGAATTGGAAGAAATTGTTAATCGGTTAAAATTATGTCAGTTAAACAAGAGTGCAAAGAGATATATTTTTCACAGTAACATTCCATACATAACGTAAGAAAAGTAGATTAATATTTACATACATAATGATATCGTTATATGACAATTAAAGTCACCCCTACCTCAATGGTCTTGTTCAAATTAAATATGAACCACTCATGTACCTATATTTGGCATCGTTAAGGGACAGTTACTGTCGCCCTGCCGCATGTCAAAGTCACCACGCTCGGTATTTAATGCATGTCGATCCCAATCTCTGAAGATGTCATAATTAGCCACGCATTCTAATCGCTTGGTCATAAAATTAATTCTTGACCCCCCGCCACTTATGTTTATCGAAATTAGTAGAAAATCGATCCGAGGCAATCAGAAATCTCTATTCTATTGGGATAACTAATCAGTGATTAGGATTTAGCGCCTGCTGGTTTTTCTTGATGAGCGGCTGACAGTATTTGCATCTGGAAACAATCGAAAACTATCACAGAAAGTTAATATTGAGTCTCCTGTTCTTAAATGGTGCATTTGACCACATGTTTATGTCACCACAAGATTGTATTTTCTTATATATCTGCACAAATACTGTCTTATTTATTGGTTTGATATTTGTCAAGATATATTTACATTTATGTATGTGTATATCAAGGTCAATTAGCATTTCTTTTCAATTTAATGTACTGAAACAACTTTCTAATGAATGCATAAAATTCTCGAAAGATTAAGCATTCCTTTCCATTCAATTAACACGTATTCATTCTGAATTATAAAGATAAAAGAAACTTTTCTTAATCTGTGAATTACATCGGTTGCATTATATTTTTTGAGTACAAGGAAATTAATAATAACCACTTTAAAATATTCTGATATTCAAAAGGTACATAGATATTTCTTTAAAGAATGACATGACACTTAAAATTGTAAAAAGAACATATTTTATACATGATATGTATACAATGTACATGTGTATCCTTTTCGACAGCCTTCGTACTTGTAGAAATCTAAAATAAACTGAAATCAATTAGACGTCTTGAGCATTCATATACATGTATTGTTTCACAACATATATACTTGAATGCAGGTACATATAAATAAGCAAGTAAAGACTTTAGACTTTAGTTCGTAAGCGTTTTTGAAGCGACGTTGTTTATTATAAGTACTGTATATATCAGCACTGTAAACAAAATAAACATTAAGCACCCAGCCCTTTGAACCTTTAAGTCACTTTTTCTATTTAATTAATCAAATTTATATATTTATAAATGTTCTGAACACTAAAATACATATTTTAAAAAATCAAATTTAGATAATTTATAATTTTCTTCTTTAAGTCACATTGTACGAGGCTCTTAGGCTGCGACATTTGCACTGGATGATCACAAACCTAATTAGAAATTTTTGTTTAATAAAATGAGACAAAATTTCAAATATATATAATAATTTCCTTATTACTATGTTATCCATTAATATTTACATTTAATAATTTTAGATATTTGTTGAGAGCGTTATTATAATAGGTATTCATTAATTCTGTTTAGTTAAATCTTTTTCATGAATGAATAAAATAATTTCAAACATTGTGAAGATATGTTGTTTTTTTTTATAATGACGGCCTGTTTGTTTTGTTTTCTTTTTGTTTGTTTGTTTGTTTTTGTTTTTTTTTTTGTTCTTTTCTGATTGAATGGGTGTAAATTTTTTAATGCTAAAAATCATATTTCAAGGTTTTATAAAAAAAATTATTTACAAAAATTAGATACTTATGATTATGATTTAAAAAGTTATCAGTTGGTGGCAAAAATCCATTACAGTGTATTACAATTATTGATTAAAAATTAATTCAAATATTGATGTTCATATTTTTTAAGCCAAACAATATTGACGTATTATAATTCAATTTATTTATTTATCTTTCTTAGACACCAATGAGTCTGTCGACATCGATAAACGGAAGAAATCAGATGATGGCGAATCTACGGAGCAGCCGACAAAGAAGAAAAAGGCGCGAACAACTTTTACTGGGCGCCAAATATTTGAATTAGAGAAGCAGTTTGAACAGAAAAAATATTTGTCATCGGCCGAAAGAGCTGAAATGGCGACATTGCTCAATGTTACAGAAACGCAGGTAAGATACTGGAACGGTACCAGCCCAATACCACCTCAAATTGCGTTCAGACAATTTTTGAAATTCATATGCATGTCAGCATCCTTTCTATATATAGGCCTACTCTGTAAAAATTTTTACACCCGATTTTAGTTAGCGATATATTTTTTAAAAAATTCTTGCAATCATATGCTAGAGCATACAAATTGATGCATTTCTGTTAGCATTATTTTTTTATTCAGCTATTCTAGTAAGCATTATAATAAAAAAAATTCGAACTGAAGTAAATCCACCTCTTAATTTACTAGATATATGCAATTACATGTATTTATCTTAAAATATCTCGAATAACTAATATGAACAAGTTTTCCTGAGTTATCAGAAATTAAGAAAAATAAATAAGAGATTTTCCTCAGTGTGTAGAAATATAACTTAATTTTAAATTTGAATTTTAATGATGCAGAAACTCGAATTCATATGTAATTTTAAAAAGACATTTCCATGATGTGATCACTTTAAGCAAAAACGGTATAGAAAAGATGGTTTCTGTAAGGAAAACATATCTAAACAGTAATGCGCAGCTTCCAAGAGGGTCCATAGAATAATTACCGGCAATAAATGCATTAAGTAATTGTTATTAGTGTGAGTGGGTAACTGGCAAAACAATTAAGCAATTATCCGGCGGTAGCATTAGCTGTGGGGAGCTGCAGAAACAAACAAGGTAGAGAGATATGTGTTAGTTTCAATTTAAATCCTACACACTAGAACATACTGGGCATATCTATTACAGTTTTACACGTGATACCAATTAACTGTCCATTTTTCCCTGATAACGATTCTGCTTTTGTTATCACCCTGCCACTTATTGCAGACACATTTTTGACAGTAAACGGTTGTTGAATAAACGCTTACTTGGTAAGACTCAAAGACCTTCTGCTAAATTTATCAATGGATACAGATTTTGTTTACACATTGTTATTTTTCAGGTTAAGATTTGGTTCCAGAATCGTCGGACCAAATGGAAAAAACAGGAGAACATTTCGAACGCCGAAGCGGCGGAACACAAACTGAGTGTGGAGAAATGTGCTCACGTCCAAAAGAGCGTGAGTAAACAGATGGCCGACAACCCGAGTAACTCACCTTGTTCCATGGTCATTAAACGTGAAGACAGCCATTCCGCACTATCAGCAGACGACAAATGTCGAGAAACATACATGTGCTGTGACAACATTAAAGTCGAAAAATCAGTGGAAACTGACATTAAAGTTGAAACTGACTTTACAGATGTGTGTCAGAATGACTGTGAAAATGAACATGAAATCAACAGTGCTACTGAACAGTCAGGTCCAGAAGCAGACGACCCAATGGACACCCAGTAGATAATACATTATATGTTGGCCATCTTCCTAACTTTATCATCTACACCCCCTTTGTCTTTTGTACTATACACATAATTTATAAATAAATGTACACTTAGTTGTGTAAATAAATAATGACTACAAAGCGTTTCAATATAAAAATTGAAAATGATTAAGTATTAAGGAGCGACTCTTGTATTGTTTACTCTTGTATTGTATTGACTAGATGAAATTTTCAAACATATTTGCTTATATGGTTTATATTTATAAATATAAGGGATCTAAACAATCAGTTTTTTTTCTACCACAATTTCGAAACTTTACATACATTATGAAGGTAAACCGAGTTTTGAAATCTAACTGGAATTATATTTTTGGCGAAACGGCGGCAAATGAAAATATCTTCTTTTCTGCATCTCAAAATTATTAGAGAACAATAATTAAGTACACGATCAAAGACTTGAGGAAATTTACAAATGTAATTAGAAGCTACACTATTAATAATGGACTAAAGTTTTAAAATATATCAAACAAATAAAAATTTCCAAACAAAAACTACAATTATGATAGCTCTGAAAAGCTTTCAATTGAAGTAAAGATTTGAGGCAAAAATCCGGAAAAAAAGTGTGGATATTTTATCTCTTAGTAAACGTTCAAGACTCTTTGTTTTTGTATCATTTTATATCTCTTGAAGACTTCTTTACCGTATGTGAAAATACAATATAAGAGGCATATAAGAATAATTAATTAATCCTAAAATTGAAGAAAAAGTGAGAAAATTCGGATTAGTCTATTTTAGTTTAATTATTCATGTCAATTTGGTACATGTAATACGTGTATCATCTGATAACCTTAAATGTATGGTAAATATAAGTACTTTTTTATGCAAAAAAAATTATTTGATCTATAGAAATAGAAGAATGCATCGAATGATTTGCAACAGTATTTTTTTTATTTTTAATGTCCAGGAAAACAGTAATGAACTTGACCTGACCTTTCCTCTAATAAATAACTGTCAAATTTGACCTTACTTATACCCTCACTTGTTTTTTAATATTGTCTTCTTAATTCTGTGAAAATTTCTTTAATCTTTAAAATACAAAATATGTGAGAAGAATTCCTCCTTAAATTAAACAAAACTAATTGCTCTGTTTGAACACATTACATATTTAAATGAATAATTCAAGAACATACATATTCAAAAAACATGTCAAATATATTTACATATATTTTAATTGCTCTGTTTGAACACATTACATATTTAAATGAATAATTCAAGAACATACATATTCAAAAAACATGTCAAATATATTTACATATATTTTAATTAATTTTAGTGAAACGCTTGAATTGAAAGTAAATATTTCTATCACTTTTGCTATAATTATTCTATGAAATTGGTACCTAGGGAAAACATTTTTTGGATTTGATCTAAATTCAAAACATATTTCTAAATCTATCTTTCCTGGATTAAATAGCGCAAAGCAGTGACTGTGTGTATTGACATTCATTTCAACTTGACAAATTGAATGAGTATTAAAAATACAATACATGGGGAAATCACTATAATCATATCCTTTATATATAAATAATATTTTTACTATTGTAAAACATATATACGGTACAATACTTAAATTGTTATAAAAATTTAAAAAAATATAAAGTTAGCCCAAAACGCCATACTGTATACATGCATTATAAATCTGATTTCTTTAACTTATCAATGGACTAATAACATATCACAAAAATCGGCTTTATATGTCATACGTTGGTACTTTCCGAAAAAAAATGCAAATTCTTACAAGATATTGACATATCTTCATTTCTTGATATACTTTGTCAATTCCTAAGTCTCGAGAACAGAATCAATGCCATACTCACGTGTATCGCTGTCAATCTTTTTTAAAAAAAAGTTCTAAGATACAGAGACATAAATATCTTATAAAATTGGTGCTTACGGCGAAAATAATAATCTTCTGACTAACAACCAAGCTCTATGATAAGTGTGATGACTTTAACTTTTTTATCGTCAACGTCCCTCACTTATGCAGCAATATACCGTCATCACCTGCATACGCAGTTTTATGTATCTCAGTTGATTCGATACGTGAGAACATGCTCTACGCATGAACAAATTCTGAAAGGAGGTAATTTATTTACAAACAAGTTGATGAAACAAGAATATCAGCTGTCTCGTTTAAAGTCAGCATTTGTAAGTTCTATGGTCGAGATACAATGACCTTGTCAGGAAATACAATTAACATTGAGTTTTGTTTTATGGACTTTTGATTTTGAATACTGTTCGATATCTTCATATGTTTTCCTTATGTTTCATTGTATATTTCTCAAATGAACCAGAGGTACACTGAGCACTGAGCTCACTAAATGATGCCCCTTCCCATGTGATTAAAATGGCAAAGACCAGGTTTTGCTCTAGGATACCCGATTAAAATAAGTGTCATGTCTGAGATAAAAGTGAAATAGGTCACAATGACATTATGTTATTAAGAATCTGTGAAAGTATCATTAGATTTTATTCAGTGGTACAGGAGGGGTTGCGGATAAGAGATGAATACCCTTCATTATTACAGAAAGAATGGCAGTGTCAATGTTTTGCTATGGGAAACCCGAAATATGTGTCGGATTAACGAGTAAAGTAGAAATTGCACAATGGTACTATGTAAAAAAAAAACTGTGAGAGTCTCATCAAATTTCATTTTATTGTATAAGAGGTAAAAAAGAAAAAAAAAGATAGCCCAGAACGTAATAGATTTACGTAGTAACAACATCCCAAGCAGTATATACCCTTCCCATTTTTTGAGCGGGGGTATACAAAGTATTTCTCCCATAATGCAGTACATGTACTAGTGCCTGTACATATATTATAGAACAAATTCAAATGAACTTAAAAAAACATTGTTCATTTTACTGAAACATTTGAAATATGTTAATTTTATTGCCTTAAAATAAATTTTTCTGCTTGAAATTGAAATTTGAGTGACGTACTTTGAAATATTATGTTAAATAACAACCGGTTAATAACAAATAAAGAAGAAAAATAAAAAGAGGTATTTAAAAACACATTTGAACCATCAAAAATACATGGAAACCATTTGAACGTAGTTGAAGTAAACATACCAATACTTGCATGAGCTCTGAAGCTGGAACTACAGACATTGTATAAATAGAATTAACATGGACATGTATTGCCTACATGTATTTCAGTGTTCATCAACTGAGTAGATTCCATCTATTTGTAATGTTCGAATGTATGAATGTTCGAATGGATGTAGACAAATATAGAAGAATTATACGGATTTCATTTGGGAAATTCCAAACGAATTTTTTTTTTTTTTTAATTTAGCAAAACTTACTTCAGTATTCATTTTCCTATATTTACCATGCATGTTTTTTAACCTTAAGGTGTTTCCACCCTTACAATTTTATAGGTTCAAAGTACAAAAACTGCATTTATTTTCATTTAATATACTTTAAACTTTCTAATTATTGCAAAAAATGTATAGGTCACCATATTATTTAAGATACGAAACATAAATGAACAGAAGTGTATGTCAACATAAAAAATCGCACATTTTTTGTAAACAGTATTGTGAAAAATATGTAAAAACTGGTTAAAATGCATATTTCTGATGCTGAGTGTTCCTAAATAATTCCTACTTAAAAGATACTTTTGAATTGTGAATATCAGGGAAACTATTTTACAATAAAGCAAATGCCTGAATGAAGAGACCTTAGAAGGAGTTATTGCCCTTGTAAACATTTTTTAAAGATTGAATAATTGATTAAATATAGAAAATATGCATTTTTAAAATTCTTTAACTAAACAATATTTATCATTACACCTATTGTAAAGCATTCTTCCAAGAGATATTGTTCTATTAGGTATGAATTAAAACTAATTACAGTTTTTGCAAAAACCTATGACATCATAGGAGGGTGGAATTACCTTAAATAAAACCACTTTAAACTTTGAAAATTGATATCGATTTATTAGGTGAAACTTTTTAACAAGATTTCCAAAAATTCGTTTGTCAATGATATGTTCACAACAATGGCATTATATTGAAAAAATTATTATTGACTTTACAAATTGTTTCGATTTTTTAAAAATGCAAAATGGAAACTTGAATTACAATTACAAGTGAATTGAAACTGAAAGAACAAAATAAGGCGACAGACTTAAGGTCCTCAGATCTTCGTGATGAATAAAAAAAATTTCAAAAATATAATTACATTGTGGTTTTTAATTTAGTTTTTAATTGTCTCTAACAAAACTAGAATTTTTACTTAAATTAAGCTACACGTATTTCCAAACGAATTAAATACGAAACATCATCCTCTAGTATCTTGCACAAATACAAGCTGGTAATGCACCTTAATTTTGTGAGTAAATTTGTTAAAGTAATGAAATATATGGAAATAACGAACATTTTCAAGCTCAAATCTCCAATCAAACAGTTCAAATCAAGAGCAGAGCAAACACGGACCTCTAAATAGGGTGTCATTTAGGAGTAAGAATCCCCTATCAACAGCCACACCCGCCCTGTGCTTCTTGTGATGACCAGGAAATAACGGGAAAAATTGTCAAAAATTCAGAGTGTAACAAATGGCCTAACATTTTTTATGAAAAACATTAGTCAGCATTTAAGATATTAATATTACTTCAATGACAAATAAGAATACATTAATTATTTAAAAACGTTTTTCTACCCTTAACGCGTCTTGTCCTTAAGTGATAGCAGTTGGGGTATGCAATTTAGTATTTTTCTTCAACTGCTTTAACACATTTTAATGCATTGTTGTTTTATTTTAAGACTAGATAAAATCATGTTGTAAATTTTGAATTTACTAGGGGGAGGAAAATTCAAAATTTACAACATGATAATAATGTAACACCTCAAGATTTTTAAGAATATTGTTATCTACATGATATTGTTGTTGAAAGAAAAAAAGACCGAAGTACCCAGAAGGCAAAAAATAATTTTTAAAGATATATTTTTAAAACGTTATATATCGTTGTGCTAGCAGAAGACCTTATAATTGTAAAATATGCACAATGAATACAACTATATATATTTTAATTTCAAGATCTGATTGAAGATAAAAAGAAAATGGAACGGATTCTCTGTTCAAATTAAGCAAATTATCACACAAATTGATGGGTCACATCATAAAACCAAAGAAATTTGACAGTCTCTCTCTCTCTCTCTCTCTCTCTCTCTCTCTCTCTCTCTCTCTCTCTCTCTCTCTCTCTCTTATATTACTTTTATACGCTATTAGAAAAGTGTGTATGAACACGTATTCGTTATCATCTAAAACCCGAATTGACAGTATTGCTACGGATCAGGTGTGACAGTCATTAATTTTGTACTGTAGATAACAGAAAACACATGTTAAGAACAGATTCCTAATAGTTACCATACTTTAATTCTTGCACAGTAATCAGATGTTTATCTTTAAATAAATAACAATTAAACGAGTTATTCTGAATATGTATTACAGCTGAATATCAAATGCATGCGCATGTAGGCTTTAATTTAGTGTTTTATATATCTATATCTTGATTGGGGGTACCCCATCGCCTCTACAGATATTTCGGTTTACTAGAGCAAATATGGATTTTGTCATTTTTCTCATGTGAGAGCTAGGGTATCATGTTAGCTCATTGCTCGGCAAATACAATCTATCATTAAGCCAAATGCTTACTAATGTTTTTCGTGCAAATTGTTACACCATTGTAAAGGTCGTTATTTACACACTAAACAAATATTTTACCCCTTTTTTCCCGATCACGACAAGGAGCAGCGGAAGTAACCGGTATACAGGGGATATTCACTCTTTCATGGCACCTGATCCCACGTCTGATGCTGAAGATGCCTGTCCTTGCTCTGCTCCTGATTTGTATAGTTTTTTCAGCTTGTCAATAAATTGTCAATAGAGTTTAGTGGAATGCTGACTTTTTTCATACACCAATTGTTATATTGTTATTTACATGCTGATTTTTTTACGGATTTTTCCGTCTGTCAGAAAATGAAAAGGAGCATACTGCAGGTGTGACCGGTTTGCAGAGGATGCTCACACCTCCATGGCACCTGATCTCACCTCTGATGTTTTAGAGGCCCGTGTTTGCTCTACTCATACATGTTTGTTTTATTGTTTTAAAGGACTTGTGAGCTTGAATATTATTTGTATAATTTATGTATATAGTGATTTAAAATTCAGAATGATAGTTATTACTATAGCAATTCTGATTACGATTTTTGTCTTTATTAGATACTGATTAAATTAGAACAACAACCTTCTGTAACATAGAAGACGTTGTGTCAAATTGTACGTTTATGTATTTGTCTTTTCCAATCCACTTAGCCGTCTTGATATAGAATTTTTGACTTCTATTCAAAGATTCTTTGCTTTCAAGATGTTAAATTAAGCCCATTATCATCATTGTATATTTGGATAGATTTTTTTAATGATTTTTTTTTTATTTTGCTGTGTTTTGTATTTTTGCTCTTAAGGTAAGATTATATATGAGTTAGATTGCTTCGACATGGCCTCTAATAAAATGATAATGGATGCAATAGAAAAACTCCAGTCACGCATAATTTCCAAAACATTGGCAAATCCAGTATATTTGATGTAGTTTGAATACGTTATTCTCGTCCAACAGTTACGAGCCGGGTTTATCGCTTTTCCGTACCTCTAATGGAACGAAGAGTTTCAGAGCGATATCCGGAAAAGAAAACGAGATAAGTCCACGGGCAGATGTTTTAACTAGCAGAAAATCATTTAACACATCCAAAATCCTCCGCAATTACTCTCAATGGTCTTAGAGACAATACTGAATTTATTTAATGATCAATTGTGGATGTACTTACCAAGATTTCTCATAATAAGGAGATGCGGAAACTTCTTTCATTAAACGTTTTATCTTCTCGTCTTGATGGCGTGATGTGATAGCGGACGGAAACAGAGAGCGAACATCTCAAATTTCCCAGACTTAAGTGTCTGGGAGACAGGAAAATACCGTCCTCAGACCCCCGGAATCAGTTAACTGTATTTGGTATAAGTTATACTAGTTGTTTCAACATGCCTTTTGGTGATAAACTTTCTAAGTAAAGTTTGGGCACTATCTATACAATGTAAGCTTAAACATACAATGAACTAGTGTTAATTGAAACGGGGACCGTTACAGATGTTCCCCAAACGCTCCCCAAATCCCTTTTTGTGCTTTTTTCCTGTAATACGTTTTTTTTATTTGCTCAGTGTCAAAGGATTTAATTTAAGAATATATATAAAAGTTACAAATATATCAACTATATATCATTTAACTTTTGCATGCGCGCGCACGCGCATGCATATGCAAGATGATCATGGCATGTTCTAAATTCTAAAGAATTCCTGAGAATTAAAAGAAAATAATACAGATATAAATGTTACTTTTTTTCAAGTACTTTAGTTATTTTACGCATTGCGCATTCGCATGTGCTTGCATGTCCATGCATTCAATTTTGATAGTAGTATAATGTAGGAATCTATTATTCATATCCATATTCTAAATTTCATGCTGATTTATCGAGAATTAGGAAAGTTATAGGCAATTAAAGTTTAAACCAGTCAAATTCAGCGCACG
Source organism: Saccostrea glomerata (assembly GCA_003671525.1). Taxonomy (NCBI): domain Eukaryota; kingdom Metazoa; phylum Mollusca; class Bivalvia; order Ostreida; family Ostreidae; genus Saccostrea; species Saccostrea glomerata. Next base: position 128,313 of record PRKT01000286.1, read on the forward strand.
TGCATGCACATGCTTTCATGATAATTCTTATGTTTCATGTTATAGAACTTTCTTATGTATGAGTTTATTTCAAATTTCAACCAATCAGAGCGAAGCGTACGTGCATGCACGTGAGTTCATGATAATTTGACCATGTCCTGTTGTCTTTAATACTGTTTTATACTTATACGAGGGTTGATCCAAAAGTAATGTCACTGTATCCATATCTTTAATATTTGGCGTCATATTATCAAATTTAATGCACCAAAAGATGCGTAAACATAAATCTAATCAAAATTGAAAATTTCATTTAATAATGTTCAATTGAATTCATTTTATCGATGTTTAAAACATTAAACATAGGGGGTGTCGCCGCGTCACAACTAAACGTCACGTTTTCAAGTTAATATTGCTAGAATAAAAAAAAGACAAACACATTTAAAAAAGCATCTAAAAAATCCTCTAATCGTCCAATATTTTTAAAGACAACATTTACGACATTTTCTAATCTTTAGTTAAAAAATAAATGGCAGCATTGTTTTTTTTCATCATAAACAGTATTGTTTATATCTGATGTATTGCAGAAAGGAAATGTTTAAATGGAATAAAACACCGAAACGAGTTGTTATGTATTTTTCCTTCAAAATCGGGAAATCACAAGTAGAAACAGTTATGATGGTAAAGCAAACTCGCAGAGGAAAGATTATTAATGGAGAGACTTGTTCATAGATGATTTCAGAGATTATGGGCAGGTAATAGGTAAATAAATGATCATTTGGGGACAGAAATACCGAAAGATAGGAGGTCGGGTGGAAACGTTCAATGGCGAATGGCGTCGACGTTGTCGCAAAAGAGATTATATAGTGGCAGTTTGAGTGATATGAGACACTTTTAAGTTTGTCTTATGGTATTGTTCAAAGAATTTTGATGAAGGATTAAATTATAGATAAAGTGTACAATAGGTGCCAATTGTTCTTAAAGAAAATAAAATATGTGAATGTTTTGTGAATATATTTTTTTTTTAATAAAACGATGGGAAGGTGTTTTTAAAAGTGTGTGACGGCACATATTCGTTTTATGACGTTATCTAGGTGCGGCGACTACCATAATCGCACTTTGAGTTTAATTCGATATTTTGAAAAGTATAAATCATTTTAATTTGAATTTTTCAGGACTGATTTAAAATAAATATAGCTTTCATCATGTAAAATTTTGTTAATTTACGTCGAGTAGGAAAAAATTTATCGAAGTTGTGACATTACTTTTGGATCAACCCTCGTATCATTATTATTTTCAAAACATTCCATCAAAAAATAGAAAAGTTACGGCTACATCTATTATATTGGTCATTTCACGTGTTGCACGTGCGCGCAAAATGACCTTGATTCTGCAAATCTACGTACATAACATGTATACTTACCCTAGTATGGTTTTACCTACATCGGATGAACAGTTTACAAGATATTCGCGGACAAATAAGTACCCAGGACGAAGAAAAATAATAAGAAGAAACAGTAAAAACAATATGTCCCCCAACTTCGTTTGGGGAACATAACTATATGGAGATAAGGAACAGTATTCAAGCTCAAAGTATTAGAAAAAATGGAAACAAAATGCAATTTTTTATATTATTTTTAATAACCTCTTTGTAACATTAGAATAATCAGTGAAATATGTGGCGATATGAAAAGTACTTGAGCTGAAAAAGTCAATTAAACATCATAAAATAGGAGCGAATCAAACACGGACCTCGCAAACATCAGAGGTGGGATCAGGTACCATCAATGGGTGAACATCCCCTGCCAACCGATATCATCCGACGTGTGCACCTTGTCATGTTAGTTAGATAATAGAAAATCCGTGGAAATAATGGTTTAAGAATTAGTATGAAAAACATTTGTAAGCATTTGAATTAATGATACTTTGATACGATTGCTCTGCTAAAATTGACAATATATAGCACGACAATTAAAATTAAATCTTGAATGTTGACTTTTTGAAACAACAATAAATAGGTTAAGTGAAAATAAGTGCAGGGTAATTTTTTTCTGAATTTTCTAAGATTGTGGCTATTGAAAATTGGCACAATGTTTTTTAAGCATTTACTGGCCTGCGTAAAGGATATTTCAGTATGCTATCATAAACTTGAAACTAGAGGTACTGTGAGCAGTGAGCTCATTAAAGAATACCCACGCCTCCCATATGATAACATGGAAAAGTCCTTATTTTGCCCTGGGAGACCTGAAATAAGTGTCAGATCAAAAAGTAAAATAGGAGGTGCACAATGGCCTTATCATTATGTAATAAAGAATCTGTGAAAGTATCATTAGATTTTTTTCAGTAGTATAGGAAGGTTTGCGGATAAGAGATGGGTACTCTTTAATATTATAGAAAGAATAGTCATGTCCATGGTTTGCTTTGTCTGTACGTCCGTCCGTCTGTTACGCTTTAGGATACCCATCTCTTATACGCAACTTCATGTTTACCACTGTCATTGTGATCTATTTTTACTTTTATATCTGACACTTATTTTAAGTCTCTCAGAGCAAAACATGGATGTCCGTAATATTACCATATGGTAAGCATGGGATATCATTTTGTTAGCTCAATGCTCACAGTAATTCTAGTTTACATTTTAATAGGACACATGTTTTGGGTTATATGGGATGCGAGGGTATCATATAGTGAGCTTTTTACTAACAGTACCTCTAGTTTTCGTTACCATCATGTCAAAAAAAGATAACAACTTTGACCTGTCCTTGTAGCAAAATAGACAGTCAAATTCACTAGTATTTAATTGATACCATCACTTAATAATGTTGTCCTCCCGAAAATGTTAAAACTTTCATGCATGTAATTTCTTTCTTATCTGTAAAACAACTCAACATCTGATTGAAGAAATTCCTGGTAACATGATACAATAAATCAGATACAGAATTATGAATAGATATTTAAATTATCTAACAACGATACTTTATGATAAACGTGATGACCAACTTTTCTAGCATCAGCTTCCCCTATTCTGTAAAGCCAATACACTATCAATATATCTTATGTGGAGTTTATATATTTAAGTTGAATCGATTTGCAAGAACGTACGAGCAATTTTAAAACAAGTTTTTGACTTTAAAAAGTTTATTTAAGAATATTAACACAGACCCAGTTGATTTAGTTCTCTGGTCAATTCAATAGTTTTTATATCAAAAACAATCTATCGTTAAGTCGAATATTGACTGAATTTTACATAAAAATTGTTAGGCCATTATTTTTGCCTCCGATTTAATTTTGTTTTAAGTTAATAGAGATCGTCTTGATTCTTGTAGAAATAAACGTCACTTGTTTTGCTGGATATCATTAACACGAAATCAGAAAGAATCAGTGTAAGTTCAGCTAATGATATGATTTTTATGTTTTGATTTGTTTTAGGGGCTAATGAAGAAAAAGGGTATCAATTGAAAGTAATGATAAAGAGCTGAACACTGTGTCTCATGAACAAACTTAAATAAAACACTCATTTTATACAGATTATATCTCTCATACGCAAGAACATGCTCTACGTATGAACATTTTTAAAACGAGGTAAATTATTGACAAACATGTTGATGAAACAAGAATATCAACAGTATTGTTATAGTCATCATTTCGTAATTTCCACGGTAGATACAATGACCTTGTCAAAAAACACAGTCTATCAAATGTTGAATGACGTTTTCATATACGAATTGTAAGGCCATTATTTACACACTGGATTGCGCACGGGGGGATAAAAATTGTAATAAATGAGTGTTTTATATAATTTTTTGTTTAAAAGACCGAGTGGTCAGCTTTTTACCATTACTTAACTTTTTCCGTTATTTCTCGATCAAGACAATACAAGGAGCACCCGGCGGTCGTGACCGGTCGGCAAGGGATGCTCACTCCTCCATGGCACTTGATCAAACCTTTGATGTTTTGGAGGTTCATGTTTGCTCTGTTCCTATTTTGCATTGTTAAAAAGACTTTTGAACTTGAATACTGTTTGTTATCTCAATATATTTCACATATTACGATAATAAGAGATCTTTAATCTTAAGAAAATACATAAAGAAATCTATCAAGAGAATTTTAATAATGTCTTTTCAGGTTCCAAATGCGTAATTTATTTTATCAATTTTTTATTGAAATAGAAAAGTTTGTGTTTTAACCATTTAGATAAAATTTTGTGGAGGACAGTATCTCGAAAAACTGTGTCTGTTGTATTGCTTCAGTTTTTCAGTTTGATATCGTTTTAAATTATGTTAAAAGTCTTCGTCTTTTTCTTTCTTTATATCATTATTTATTAATTTATTCATGTATTCATTATGCCTTTTTGAAATTTTTAAAATCTTGTGTATTTAAAATAATGTAATGAATAAAAAAAAAAAGGATTTCATATGTTGATATAATATGTGTGTAAATGCTGTCTCTGGAAAGTTTAAGTGCAAATTAGAATAAAAATATATATGCAGCTTTTTTTAATGCCCGTGAAAGGTTCGCCAACTCAGTAATAAATATATCACATTACAAGTACAGAATTGTTTTAATTCAGAGATTTCCCTTACGTTTCGTACAATATCTAATAACAATTGTCATTTGTGAGGAGCTAGAAAACCTTTTTTTTATACTGTTAAATAGTTAAGACTGTTTTGTTTAAGAGAAAACTGATAATTATGAACCAATTTGTTCAAAGAATTTAAAATGTTTGTACTTTTTTCAGTTGGTGGATCTAACATTTTTCAAAGAGAGGTAACTCGGTATTTTAGAAACAATGTAAATTTTAATGACTGTTTTTGTCATTTTCTTAAAAATGACGAGTTTTTGTCATTATAAAAAAACAAAACAAAATACGCTATAATTTAATTGTAATATGACGTCATGGGATGCAGAATCATCAGCTTTAACCTAGTATACTAGTTATAATCAGAACATGGAACATACAACTATAGGCATAGGAATTCAATTAAGACCATGCATTAAAAGTGACTTTAGAAGTTCAATGGATGTGCGTAATTTGGAAGCGAGTGTAAATATTAAATACATATATACTGTAGTTTCATCAATTTTCCTTGGCATCAATTTTCATGGATTTTGTAAAAATAGACGTTTTCGAGGATACGGAATTTCGTGGACAATAGCATTGCCTTTACAAATGAATATCATATTTCTTAATTCAATAAAAATTTAAATTCGTGGATCTGCTCAACAATGAAATCCTCGAAAATTAATGGTCAACGAATATTGATGAAACCGCATTATTAACTAAAGTCTAATTACTTTGTTTCAGACAAAGAAAGATGACCCAGGTCAATGGTACTCTTTTTTATATACAAGAAATATTTTTGTAATTAAAGAAACTTTGTACATCAACAAAATTAATAAACAACAACAGCAACAAAATAAAAAGATTTATTTCACGCATGAAGTAACAAAATATCGAGACTACACTATATCGTGCAGTGTTTAATTTCCAGTTCGATAATCAAATGATTGAAAATGATTTTTTCGTTTCTTGCTTATCCGGATCACCAAAACAATGATTAATCAAAGTACAGAAAGCTTTTTGGAAAATCCCAACTGACTGCACGTAACCTTGTTCAGGATCCAGACTCTGTCGTGAGAACATCTAGCTTCCATTCACCGCATCATCGCTAAATGCTTCTATTAAGCACTAATTACAGATTTAAATCTTTTAAGGAAAAAATAAAGATGTTTGAGATATGGAGAATTGATGGAGCGAAGCTAGCGGACTTTTAACTTACGATGAATAAAGCTTGTTTCGGAAGCATCTGCATCCTTTTTGCGTTTGATTGTACTTCACTGAACATTGAAATTGTTATCATATAGAAAACATTTATCATGCTATTGTTCCCACTAACACTAATTAACTGTAATGAAAGGCAGTATGTCAGCTCTGCTCCTCAGCCCACAAAACAATATCAAGTACGGGAAAGAGTCGGACTATGCATGCACGATGCAATTTTCCTTGAGCTGACGAGACAAATCCCTTATCTAAACATAATGTTCTTTTTAATGAGGATCCTTTGCTTCTGATCCCTAATTGGACCCCGAGGAAAAATTAAGGACATATCATCCTTTCTATGAATAAACATGATAAGTAATTTAAAACGCTTCTTCGTAAACGTCTCTGAAACACGAGATAATGCTATTTGCACAAGAACAAAGAATAACGTTTATTCACTGACAATATCGAGCTAATTGTTTTGTAAAGTGGCTTTCATAGTCTAATAGCAGGATAAGCAATAAATTTGCCGTAAATATCTTCTATAATTGCAAATGTTCTAGAGCTAAGCATCTTTTTGCCTCCATACAATATTGTTTCAATTTTACATGGCTGGACTTGGATAATATTTCTTGGATTGGCAAGTCTTAATCAATCTTTTCTCCGGAATCGGAACGCAATATAATTCCCCTAGCCCCTCTCTAAACGTGGTAAAACAAATATGGAAGATAATATTTGATGTAATCTAGTTATTGTATTAGAAATTGATTACTTTTCCAGATTTTAACTCAAATTTTATGAGTTACAGAGGCATTTAGAGAAAAAGCATTTTTGTCTGTTGCGAACAAAATGTAATTATAATAATTCGTGGTCAAATTTAAAAAAAAAAAAAGAAAGAAAGAAAGAAACACAATCATTGACAGGCGAAATATAATTAATAAAAAAGAAGAATAATATAAGATACTTATAAATATTTAAGGGAGAAGAAATCTTAAAATTTTAATAACTTGCTTAAATTATTCATATTATAAAATAAAAATTGCTCTAGAAAAATTCATTTACTTGTAATTCTTCATTTAATTTGTTTTCAAAAATGAATTCGAACATCTAGAACGTGGAGGAAAATATTTCCAAACTTTCCCAAGAATGGCACAGTTGTCAACCAAGTGTTTAAAGATTCAATTTACTTTTCAGGTAAATTTTACTTAATCATCATAGCTTTACAAATAGCGCGGGTTTGGTGTATTAATTTGTCATCTTTATATGTTATCGGGTTTATAAGGAAATTAAACTCTTAGAATCCCAATCAGGTGTAAGGCGAGACTTTGAAAACGCAAAGCGGGAGGCATGAAGCTCACCTGTAATTGGAAAAAATGGGTTTGGGTAATCCCAGGTCAGAACTATAATGCCGAAAATTGCTAAATGTCTTTTAATTTCCAAGACCACAAGAGGTGATCTAGAAATTCGCTTGATAATGGGAATTGATCAAGATGTCGAATTTTAAGCTGGAATCAATAAGGACGAGATGATAGCAGAAAACTAATGCCAAGCAAATATCTCGTCTAAACCACGTTTGTGGCTATCAAAGCAATTTTCAGTCATTAGATTCGTGTCGGCCTGGTCAACGAAACCATCGGAGGAGAATCTATCCTTTCTACATTGGGGGAATTATCATAATAAAATTGCTAAACTGTCATCAAGATAGGACGATTTAAATGTAAATCTATCACGATTTGTGCGAAAACTGACACGTATACAAGTGAAATATAGAAAACCAGTGTAAGTTTTATTGACAAAAATTGAAGTTTATTCAGCTGTATATAAAAAATATTCCAGCCTTCAAGTACGATATTATGAATTTTAAGTGGATAAATGCGACGCTTAATTTGATTTTTTGGAAGTCCGTTGCGACTGTGTCATAGAAACAAGAAATGCAGAGAGTGGTTTTGTAAATATTAAAAAAAATAATATTGATTTTGAAGCGATACATTAACGATTGAAAGTGCATTATGCAACATGCCACTGACTGCCTGTTACTTTGACATGACAAAAAAGACGCTCTGGAAGGTCCCGTGTGAACGTTTGAGTTGTCATTATAAGCCGTGTATGTCAATAAAGCGATACGAAGCACCAAATTTATCACGAATTCTAAGCCAGGTATTAGCATTATCATGTCTTACGATAACATAAGTCCATTGTGATCATTTATATACCCCAAACAGTTTAATAGTTCGCATATAAAATATTTTCAAAATCGGAGAGATTTATGTTGATGAGAAAGAAACGAAATCTCTAACCTTTATACATTAGAATATTTGGTATTTCGGCCACCTGTTATCTCATAATAGACATCATAAATCGGTGATAGTTTTATATTTCATTGAAGAAAAAATCGGCCGATCGTGCGATGTTCAATATCATTTTCATGATAAAGATCAACGCCATTAAAAAAATGCTCGCAACATTAAAAGACTTCCTCTTCGAGAAAAGCTATGACACAAAACTGATTATAACCCTTTTCTCTTCAAAAACGATAAAATTTCTGACAGTATAATTGGCACTTTCAATGATGGTTTTCTAATAGGAATTAGTTACCAAAGTGCTCGATATGTCATCTTCTTTAATTTTTAACATTAATGGAGGAGCGTTTTGCGGTCTGTGTTCTTTTTGCCTGAACAAGATCGCAAGAGCGTTTGTCTTCATACGGACGAACCCCTTGTTAGGAGTCTTCCACAATCGATATAATTAGTCCACAGTGCCGACGTCCCTTTTTCCATTAGGGCTACAATTATCTTCAGCAACGACTATAGTTTTAATAAAAGTGACGGTGCGTACGATTTGTCCTCGCTAATCGCTTTCTAGAGTTGCTTGAAACGAGCATTACAAGAATCACTTCAATAAAACCGTTTTGTTTTAATAAGTATGGTTTACCACAGGGCACAGGGACGGCGACAGTCAACAAATTAGACGGAATGTATCGGCTTGGTAGAATGGTCGCTAAGATGGGTTATAACGCTAGAACCTGTCGTTAAAATTAATTAAGACATAGAGGAAGATAGCTTTCGTATGTTTTATTAGGAGGCAGAATCTCAAGTTGCAATATGAATCATTTCAGTGGGTACAGGGAAAATTTTGAGTGTGAATTAAAATAAATGTCTTTTTAGTTGTTTATTTGTTTGTTGTTTAATGTCCCTCGAAAGAATTTTTCACTTATTATGCACTCAAACTTGCGTGTGGATAGCTGAACATTTTTAACCTGCACTCGGTACTCAGGGCCATTGCGCAGCAAAAGATCTTTCTTGCACCAGCATCTACTGTGACACGGGATCTCGGTTTAACGGGTCTCATTACAGTGGGTTTCGAACCCAGGCTCAAGTGTTCAGTATTTTAGTTAAGCGCGACGTAAGAATCAACTAAATGTCTATTTAAAACGCATTAAATGAATGAACATTTTCCCAGACGGAATCGGAGACAATGGAAAATATCAGAAAAATATACTTTCTTAAAGATCTATTCACAGGTTGTTTTTTTTTTATTTTGAAGAACAAATATTATAATAAATCACAATTTTATTAGACTTAGAATTTGGTGGGCAAAACCATGCTTAAAACTTATCAAACTTTACCCAATGATTACATCAGAATTAAAATTTAATTCAAACTTAAATGCTGCGAGTTTTGAGTTTAAAACAATTGTGATTTTTAAGAATTTCATTCAAATTATCATTTCGGGAATTCTGTGAATAAGAAAATTTGCAGTCTTTTGTTCTTTTCTATATTCCAACGAGTATTTAATTCTGAAACTAAGTTTTCGCTCTTAAGACCTTTAAGAAAGATGGAAATTTACTAGCTTCATACTAATTTACGGCTGCTAAATGTGTTGTTGTTCTTTAAGTTCATATTTTACCACAATAAAAATATTCACTATAAAACTGTTATTATTGGCACATTTCAGAGGATTCGTTATTAAATAGTCTAGCGATGCAGGCGAACGCCAGAGGGGAACAATAATAATCTCAGAGTATAGCAATGTACACATCTATTGATTTCGAATCCAGAAAGATATTAACATCTTTACGAGAATTTATCGTTTTTAATAGCCGTATAAGATATTTTATCGACTGTATATTTCCTTTCCGCCAACTATTAAAATCTTTAAACCATCACAATGAGGGATGCATTTAGGGGTTCAATAATTGTAAACAGCAAACAATATGGTTGAAAATATTATAAATCAGCCACTTTGTTGCAATCTTGGAAGCGTTCGTTTTCACTTTAGTTATCTTTTTATTACAATTTAAATCTCGCTGGTGTGTGCATTGCCGATACTTTAGCAGCTTATCGACAAATGGATGAAACTCGATGATTTTTTAAGGGGAGTCCTATCATTCAGTTTACGAAGAATAACTCGGCATCAAAAGAAATGTATCTCCGACAGAAGTTGCAAGAAATTACCTTTGAAACCTGCATTTCCTGATAAAGCGCCACCTGCAAGCAGATTGAGACGAACGCATCTGCAAACTGCGAAATATATGAGATAATCACACGATAAATCTTATTTATTTTTCAAAATTAAATGATCCCAATAGATTTGTTCCAGCAAATTTTTCAATGATTACGTTTTCTCTTTACTCAGAACCAATCAAGGAAAGGACATTTTGTGAATGAAATAAGTTTTAGCATTGAAGATTGAGTGTTTTATTATTGTTAACATTCGACTCTATTGCATTGTTTGATAAATTCAAATAACGTAAGATTTTTTTCTTTGATTGGGATTTTTATTAAAAGTTATCTTATGATTGATGATGACAAAAAGGAAAGAAAAAAAGACATGAAGATTATGACTTAAGTTCGCATACTAAATGTTTTGGTTGGAAATAGAACTGATTCTTGAACATTCAACAGACAAAAAAATTGAAATCATAGGAAAAATACTGTTGTGAGCACACTAGAGTTTATTTCTAAATATGCAATTTGAGTTTCAAGTTCTCCATTATGTGTTTATTTAGCTCACAATCGTTCCATAACTGTCTGTGTGATGTGAGTGGGTGTAAATTGCGACGTTTTTCAGACTTTAATGAAAGATATTTGTAATTCAAAGAATTTTCTACACTGAAGAAACGAAAGAAAGGGAATTATTGATATATTTAATTACTATATTTATAATTTATGAATACATTTACTTATTTCTTTTCTTCTGAAAAAAAATAGTCTCAACTTGCAATTATTATTTGCTTATTCTTTTGCATGTTTAATTATAATCTAACCCAAATATAATTTAAAGAATGGAATTATTATGTGATTAATTTATACACAAATTATACTCAGGTGGACAAGTATTCCACTAATATAGGAAAGATATAAAGAAACATGTATAAGAATTATTCTGATTTCAACAATAAACATTTTGAAGTCAGCTAACCAACTCACCTAAATCTACAGAAGTTTCTTTGGTTATTTATGCTACGACTATAAAGTCTTTTATTTAATTCTACTTTAATCGGTGCAAATTAAGCCAAATTGTTGGAGGGTTCATTGAAATATTAAGATGAAATATTTTGAAGATTTCGTTACATGTTGAGTTTAGATTGTTTATAAAATCATTTAATAAATATCACATCTGTGACGATACATAAATAAACTTCGGAAAAAAGTTATCATTATATAATGTACGAATACCTGAGGTATTTTTCTTTTGTAATACGTACATGCATTTGTTTAATGCGAAATTTTGAATATTTTAATAATTTATATAAATGAATTATAATACTTGTAAATTGACTTATTTCACAGTTAATAAAAAAAAAATAGAAACGAAGATAAAGAATTTTCTTGTTCTTGTTACGTGATTCATATCAAAGCATCTTTTATCATCTCCTATTAGACGTAGAAAAATAAGGTCTGATAAGACGATTTTTCTTTGTGATTACAAAATTCTTCACTCTGATGAAACTCTTTCATTCATAAACTTATTTTGGTCAATGAATGAATAGATAGATCAAAGATGTTTATTTGAGAAAGAAAGGCAACTCAAATTCACTTTTTGGCAACAAGAAAAAAAAATATCAGAGAGAGGGAGACAGTTCGGCTACTTTAATTGATATCTTACCGTGTGATGTAAAATTCTTATGTGCAATATGCAGGAAGAAAATTGTAGATAGTGATGGTTGGAATTCTTTTTTTTTTAAGTGTACACACACATCCCATGGCTAATGTTCAGTAGTTAATATTACAGTAAAAGGTATGAAAAAGAAAGACAATGAAAGACAACTCAGAATCAAGATGGAATCAGTAAGAAACAAAATTCAACGGAACCTTCTTTTTATGTCCATTAATCATCTTTGGTAACAAAGAATATATAGGGTATTTAAAATGAAAAAAAACAAACAATTTTTTTAAAATTACAATTAAGCAGTCCTTGCTTTTAATGGTTCAACACCAAGTTGTTTAGCGATCTCATTCTGAAACAAAAGATTAAATTTAAATATCATTGTCCTTGATATATTGTCACCTTTTGTGATAAATGCCTGGGTCTTTCACACTTTATTGTCAATATTTCAACGTTACACTGGAAACAATTTCTATCAGTATCTCAAAATGTAACCCTCGAATTATTAGTAGTATTACACAAATATATCATACCTTGAAACATGAAACAAGAATGTGGCATTATAACTGGTACATTGTTAGCAAATCTTTTCTATAGAATTTTTAAGAATGGAATTCCTTAATCAATAGTCAATGCTTTCTTATACGATGGCACGATTTAAAATTGTTCTGATTTTCAATTTATATGGAATCTATACATCTATAATTATTCTGCATTGTATGTTTCTATTTGTATTTAAAAGTATATAAATGTATTATTTCCATTTGTTTTGTAAATTTCCTTAATAATTTTAACAATATTTTAGTCAATGTTTTATTTGAAAGCCATTTGTTTTTTATGTCTACGGTATCCATATAGACTCATTTCTGAGAAGGTGAAAAAAAGTTTAAAGAGGGAATTTTCTCATAATAATGAGTATCTCAAAATAACGAGTAATTTATCTCATAATAATGAGTATCTCAATATAACGAGTAATTTATCTCGTTATAACAGAAACTAAAGCTCGTGTTAGCGAGTTAGTATCTATTTATAACGAGTAAGTTATCTCTTTATAACGAGTCGGTTTTTTGATAAAACATGAAAATATCTCGTTATTATCTCGTTACTGCGATATATATAACGTCAAAACGAGTTACTTAGTTTTTCGTTATAAGGATTCTTTATGGAACTTGAGAGTACTTAGTCGATTAAACGAGATAACAAACTAGTTATACATGTTTAAGGAATAACTGTCTTATTTTTCAATTTCATGATGTGATCAATCGATTGGCTTGCGTGATAATTTGCATAAACGCCGAAGGCGTTTATGCAATAAATTACCACGTAAGCCAATCGATTGATCATCGTCATGAAATTGAAAAATAAGACAGTTATTCCTTATATTTACATGCTTTGATTCCACCAATCCACGTGCTCCACGCCATGCATCTGTCTAGCTGTTTGCCCTGCCCTGCACGTGGTTTTTTTGGAACCGCGTAAATACATTGATAGGGAAATAAAGTACATTTACAATTTATAATTTTATCTAGGACAAAGACATTGGAAATGTACATATAACTAGATAACTATCTCGTTGTAACAAGTAAAATGTTTTACCTTCTCATAAATCATCCATTTTGGATTTCGTAGACATCAAATGAAAAACCTTTAATGTCTGATATAAAAAAATCAAAGAGTCATTTGCTGGAGTAAATTTTGGAGTTAGAAAAATTTTAAAAGAAATTTTATGACTTAAATAATTTACCGCATTAGTGAAGGTTTCTTGTGAGTATGGAATTCCACCCAACTCCTTACAGCGCTGAGCGTGTTGTCTTTCCGGGTCTCCAGGGATCAGCACGGGTAAATCAGGGTCCAGCTGTTAGTATAGTTAACATTCAAATTATAGTAGTTAAAATTATAATTATAGTAGTTAACATTCAAACTATAGTAGTTAACATTATAATTAAGTGGGAAAAAAACGTTTTATTCAGATCAATATTTTTGAAAATCTTTCAGAATACCTTTAATAATATTGTCATTATAAACAAATGATCAAGATACAGTCTCAGTCAATCATTATGTTAATTAATGGATGGAAATTGAAACTCGGAAACTGTTATTATTACAACATATCTAAACAAATCGTCAAGGTTTATTTTTTAAATTCTGAATTTTGGCCTCTATTCCAGTACAATACACGAATTCTATATCTAAACTGCTTCATGATCCTAGATTCACTTATTGGTATATTGTAATAAATGTAATGTGTTTAGAGAATTTGGTAATGGTATCATAATGATATGTGTGTATTACTTGACCAATGATCTATAACTTACAGGTTCCACACTCCTACATTGATCAATCAGCTGAGTCATTCTGTCTGTGAAACCATCAGCAAAACTGCTGGGATCTATGGCTATAAAGCATTGACCCTTCAAGAGGAACAAACAGTTTAGACGTAACAAATTTGTTTTTTTATGATAGTGTATTTACAAAAAGTCATTTTACATATTGTTGACATGAAAACATACAAATCAAAATGTATATATACTGTAATGTCACATATATCATTGAATCATCTAAATCAATGCAGCATGAATGATTAAACATTGAAATATATTAAATATACATTTTTATTTTCAACAGCACTCACATAATTAACTGCACCCTCTCCTTTCTTCCAGTTCCCAGTGTTGAGACCAAATGCTGAACCACTTAATATGCCACACAATACTTCAACCATCATGGATAGACCATAGCCTTTGTAACCACCTTCAATGGAATATAAACATTAAAAGGTAGAGCAGCAGTGTGTTATAGCTGGCAGTTTGATTTGGAGGAAGTGTACAACATTTCATTAATCTAAAAGTATCTCTTACTTACCACTTTCTTCAGCCCCACCAAGAGGTAACAAGCCTTGGAATGCCTTCGGATCTTTAGTTTCCTGAAGTATAATTCAAATAACAATATCAGGACATGATATTTGATATCCAGAGTTTCGTTCAACAGCAAAATGTCAGAAAGACTAACCTTCCCATCTTTGTCAATGGCCCAACCACTTGGTAATGGTTGTCCTAACTTTCCTTTAAGTTCTACCTGTAGTTACATTTAAAAAATCAACTTGATTGAACTACAATGTAATGTTGCATGTCCCATGTTATTTCTAAGGTAATTTTTTTTTAAAATTAAAAAAAAATGTCCTGTGTTGAGAATCACCTTTCCCAGTGCAGTAGCTGTTGTTGCCATATCTAAAACAAAGTTGTCTCCGTTGTTTGCTGGGGCACCAAGTGATATTGGATTCGTACCTACAACCATCTGACAAGAAAATAAATCTATGTTTATTTATTATTTGAAACAAAAGGAACTGAAGAGATCTCTTTTTTTTGCACCGGTGATATTCTAAGGAGTCAGTGCAGATTTAGCCGATTTTCCTTGTGAGACTTTTTCTTTTCAAGCTTGCCAGAACTATGGGTGTATGAATTTTAACCAAAGAAAAACATTGTTTTGAACCTATAAAGTATATCCAATTATCAGTACATTACATGTATAATAAAATTACCTCTTTTGACCTTGTTGAAACCAGCATTGGATATGTGTTTGTGAAAGCCATGCCCTGTTTAATAAAAGATTCAGAGTATAAGTTCTGTCTGTTGTTCGTAGCACAATAATATTGAATTTTCAACAAAAAGATTGTTCAGCCAGCATGACTGTCTTTCAACACTCACTATCATCCCCTGTTCTATTGCCTGGAGTCCATACCATCCGGCGATACCAAAATGAGACGATCCTGTTCAATAAAAAATACTATCCTAACCTATATAAGATAACTTTGTACAAACTCAAAAATTGATCAGACAACGAATTAAATAGGTCCCTTTGTATTTTAAAATTAAGAAAAATATTGTTCCCTACCTCTAACACTGACCATTGCTATCCCTGACTGTTTCGCTTTTTTCATCGCCAATTCCAATGCAAACTTGCCAATGGCTGGCCCTGTACATGTGTATAAAACGTTAAGGATGAATCATATCTTCTAAGTATCAATAATAAAAAATGATTTTTTTTTCAGCAATTCCTACCGAGAATATTGTTTCCATCAACAAGAGCTGTGGAGACATTTTCTTTAACAATGATAGGTTCCACACCCTGTCCGTCAGATATCGCCTTATTCCGTAAGCATTTCACGTATAGACCTGAAATTCAGAGAAATGATTGGATGTATATCCACGCTTTTGCAATCATCAAAGATAATGCATTTAAAGCAAGAAACCAGAGGTTATGCAGTATTTGTATGAAAAAAATGTCCTTTCTTTACAAATATACTTTAAACGCTATGGCTTCCCCAACATTGATGCATAATTCTTTGGTTCTTGGTATAAATTACGTGCATTCTTTTCTTGTTTTTATCAGGAAAATCATTCTTAATATGTTACTAGTAGATATTTGTACCTTATGTGGACTTCCTAGTTAAATGTACACAAACAAGAGGATCCTTACAGATACATGCAAGTAATAGACTTTTTACTCTTAAAGAAGAATTTTAAGAATACATTCAATCCTTAAAATTTAAAAATGAAACGAATGAAATTCAAGGCTAGTTGGGTCAAACAAACCTTGCGAATGAAACCAAGTTTGCAAATAAATTTAATTAACTGAATAATCTCTTTTTCATATTTCGGGAAGAGGATAAAATCTTTTTGTATAGAGACTTATATATATACGTAATATTGTTATCCATATTACGGCTCCAGCAAGACCATAACTTGAACAATCATGAATACAAATGGGATAAAAACTTTTCATTCCAGCTTTGTCCTCTTTGGTGAATTATTATAATTTTCTTACTACATATACTTCATTTGATCAGTAATGAGTTCGCTTCTTTCGAAGATCCTTCTTTTGATTTGAATTGATAAAGTTTTTAACTGGAAAACTTCAAAATAAGAAAAGTTTTCCTAAAACAGGTAAGACTCCTTCGAGATAAGAAACTGACAAACAGAGTGGATGCTAAAAATTGTTTCGTTGAATGATGTTCTAATGTTTTTTTTAGTTTTTTTTTAATTCGATTTAAAGATTTATTCTAATTCTCTCTCTCTCTCTCTCTCTCTCTCTCTCTCTCTCTGTCTCTCTCTCTCTTTCTTAGAATTTATGTTTCGTTTCTCAGACTAAATATGAGATAATTTCTTCATTAAATGTGAATTTCTTACCGATTCTGCTGAGTCCGTGACTGTAGATACCCCTTGTGTCTGCGCATGTCAGCGCATCTGCTAAAGCGCGTGCATGATTAATGTTTGTGCCAATGGCTTCCAGGCAACGAATTATAAAACTATGTACGTCTTTTTCAGGAACAATATATTTTTCTGCTGTTGCCATTCTGTGAAAAAATCGGATTTATACAGTGTTTTTAAATCAGTGCATACATTTATTTAACCATATTTATACTTCTGAAAGCTAAATATATACATGTAGACAAAATTGACTCTAACTTAGAGACACATGGTGATTTCAACATGACTGCGTGAATTAAAACATTGTCTTATAGCACAGATGGACCGCCATCCTCCGTGATATGGGTCAGAAACAAGACACATGATAAACAGCTAATGAGGTCACATCACCGTTAAAAAAATATGACAGTTTTTTTTTAAGAACTTAGGAATAAATCCAAGCAAACACCGATATATTGCATGTTGTAATTTCAAATAAATATGTATTACATTGTAAATTGTTCTTCTGGTATAAGTAAGCGTATTACTTACCTTATATATCGTTTGTTGTGATAGTGCATACAGAATCGAGTGGCCCTCGATGTCAAATTTTTCCGTCGTCATGTCTAATGATTATGGCCATACAGGTACTTATACATATATGTATGTAAGTGCAGGTGGTCCTTATAAAGTACTATTTTCATAGAGAATAGCAAGGTTTACTTATTTGGAGATACCTATACTTTGCTTTTCATTTTGTTTCACTCATTTTAATTGTGTGTAAATTATCAAAACTAATTAAATTTAAGTTAAGACTAACACAAAAGTTACCGAAGAAAAAGAGGTAGTTAGGATTTTTTTATCATTGGACGCTTTTTTCCACTACCGGTATATATTTATTGTGAATCTAAATGCTCTTCAAATGAGTATAAACCATTTTGAATGCCTCAAGACGCAAGAAAAGTCTTTATTGTTTTTAAAAACACTTTTGATAACATTTTGAGAGAGTGGGAAAGGGAGAGAGAGAGGGGAAGAAGAGAGAACATTACGACTGAGTTTACATTAATATTTTTCCTACTTTCTTCTTTCAAATTACAGTGTACTTTCTTACTATAAAAATCTCTTATTTGGAAAACTATAAGAAAATGAATGTGCATTTAATTTGCTATTTTTCTATAGTTTCTCATAGGAATCAGACAGGGTTCATTGATGTACGTATTTTGATATATTAATCTGTTTTATAGAATGATCAAAGTATTAACATTAAACAACTGCCCTTTCAATCAACGTACATGTAATAGGACTACAAAAATTAAAGAGAACATTAAAAAGAATTAATTCTTTTATTACAAATGTGTATGCGCATTAGAATACATGATTAGGGAGTAATAAGAAAAGATTTTTGTATTATTAGCGTTCACGTCATTTGAGGGTTTGATCTTTTGTCATCATGGGCATCACTTTGAGTCTCTTGGCTAAATCATTCTGAAAACAATTTTTTTAATCGAAATTATTCCTTCAAAGACACCATCAAATTTGAAACACATATAATGGATATATTAAAGGAACATATTAATTTTTTTAAAAATGCATCGTATCAACTTTCCAAATAGATAGCAACTAGATATGATTAAATCCTCTCGGTAAAACATTTTCCAACTTTCTAAAAATTTATCATATAGGTGGTAACAATTTAGCCATTATGTAAATTTATTTTACAGAACTGGGAATATATTTTGCGAAAATATATTAACATTTAACAATTGATTTATTTAAAATGAATATACCGCAAAGGTTATTTGATTCTGATGATAGGGAATTCCTCCATGTTGTTTACAAAGTTCAATATGGAATCTTTCAGGGTCACCAGCCACCATTACCGGAAGTTCCTTTTCTGCCTTAAAACCAGTATATTACTTTAATGAATTTTTTTTACATATAAGATAAAATATTCTCATAAGAATATATAAAAAGTGATCAATTTGAGAATAAGGATTTTACTTTTCGAAATCAAAATTAAATTTAAAAGAACTAGAGAATTTAACCATTACCGGTTCAAGACGTCTGCAATATTCCATTAATTCGCTCATTCTTTCGGCGAATCCCTCAGCAAATGCACTAGGATCAATTGCAATAAAACATTGGCCCTATAAACGGAAATAAAAAGCCTTTTAACAAGTTCGTTTTAAAAAATACTATAAAATTAAAAGAATACTTAACTTTCTTTTTACTGTACATTTGAATCCTATAACTAGATACTGTTTATAAAAAATCAAGGTTCTTAATAAGCTTACGAGATTTGCAACTTTCTCAAAATCTTTCCATGTACGAAGATTGGGTCCGAAATTTGCTCCACTTAAAATTCCGCACAGCACTTCTACCATCATCGCTAAGCCATATCCCTTATACCCACCTAGAACATATTTCTTTTAGCTGAACATCAGGAGTTATGGAAAAGACAACACAAATGTGAAAAAGTTTTGGATTTAAATAAAAACAAACTGATGTACTTAGATTGTTATGTAAAACTATTGCTTTAAGTTCCACATACTACTCTCCTCAGATCCTCCGAGTGGAAGAAGACCTGCATAAGCTGAGGGGTCATTTGTTTCCTGAAATTCAACATGAATCATACTTGTACATTACCTTAAAAAATTGAACAGATGTTATAAAGGAAAATGATCTCTTTTGAATTACATATTACAGCATTCATAAGATTTTTTATTTTACCTTACCATCCCAGGTTTCCATCAGAGATTCTTACCTTTCCTTCTTTATCAATAGCCCAGCCATTCGGCATCGATTCGCCCTTCCTTTCTTGTAACTCTATCTGAATATCAATTCAAACGAAAATATAAATGCATTGAGTGAAAAGAAGAGCTTTGTTAATCAAAAACTTACACCTTTACATTCAGCATTTTAATGTACAGTGTAAAATGTAATTAAAAAAATAATAAATTTTATAAATTCTTTACCTTTCCTAATGCCACACTTGTGGTTGCCATGTCGAGTACAAAATTATCTCCATCCTTGGCTGGGGCAGCCACACATATTGGATTTGTTCCTAGGGTCACCTGTAAAATATAATATGTATTAAAATTTAAAATTTGATTTACACACACAATAAACATAAAAACTTCCATTTTACAAGATATGAAAATAAAGTACGTTTTCATTTTAGACAAAGATGTCAGTGAGTTTGAATTCCTTTATTTTCGATTTTTTAATTGATTTAAAAATCCAGTTTAATTTTGTCACCTTTTTAGCCCTTGTTGGAACTAACAGTGGTGATGTATTCGTGAAAGCCATTCCCTAAAAAAGAAATGTACAGATAGATTTCATATATTGCTCATAAATAATGGATAAAACATGAAGGGAAGTCCAATTGATTTTACAATCAGTCCCTGTTCCATAGCTCTCATGCCATACCATCCAGCTATTCCAAAATGATTCGAACCTGCAAAGATATAAGAAGTTCTGTGCAATCGTTGTTGAACAGGCAAAAAAGTAATCAAATTTGCAATATGAAGCGCATCATGGTGGTTGAAACACATATTCATAGTTGTAATAAACATAATTCAAACTTACCTTTAACTGTCACAAAACCTATGCCTGCCTCTTTGGCTTTCTTTATAGCTAAGTCTATAGCAAACTTTCCGACCGCTGGACCTACAAAGTAGTTGAACATCGACAGTGATAAAGAACATATTGTAACGAGGAAACAATTAGGGACAAAGTATTGCAATTATATCATTGCATGACATTTCAAATTTTACCAAGAATGTTGTTCCCTTCTACTAAAGCTGTGGCTACCGTCTCCTTGACAATCTGAGGTTCTATTCCTTTACCATGGGAAGTCGTGTTCGTTTCAATAGAGTTGACATACATATCTACATTAAAAAGACGAAAAATTTTGCTAATCTAACTCAAGTTTTCTTATACTTCAAGCGATAATGAATATTCTATATTTGATTTCAAGGACAATACAATTTCTTCGGAAATAATAAACAAATAACAACATGATTTTGCAAACTCTGTAAATCTCTACCAAAGCTGTCAAGCGCGCGAGGGGTTGCCGCTATATATAACAGTGCTTTTTCCAAATATGATTGATGTTGAATGATTATTAAAGTGAACTTAGATTGACATAGACCAACGGAACTTTATTGAATAATGTTAAATTACAACCCAGATATACCTATAGACGGTCTTAATTGGAAGTAAATTTTTATTGTCGTGTCAATTAACTAGTTGAACTCAAAGGTTCCTTTCAAGGCAGAAAGTTTGGGGAAAACGATAAAACCTAGTTTGGAAGTGACGTTTCATTTCATGATTTAAAATTTCTTTGATGTTATATCAATAATTAGCTTTCACCTGTGACAAACAGTAAAAAATAGTCGAGATAAAAACACTGTGGTGGTCATATAGTGACCATTTTTTAATTGCTCACAAGAATACTTGTACAACACGACTTCATACATGTAACAGGATTTATGAGCAGTGATATGTACCTAAGTGAAATATTGATAAAACGAAAAGTATTCAAAGCCGTTCAAAGCCCATTGAAACATCATTAGTGGGATTGGGTACCATGGAGAAGTGAACATACCCTGTCGACTTGTCACACCCGCCGTGTGCTCCTTGTCATGATCACTAATACAGGAAAACAGGACAATCCGCCGACAATTTAGTGTGTATATAATGGCCTAACGATTCGTATGAAAGACATCAGTCAGCATTTGACCAAACGGTAAATTGTATTTGCTGACAAGGTCATTGTGTCGACCGTAAAACTTTTGCTTCATCGAATGTTGCCAATATCTTGATACAATAAGTTTATTAGCAAATTTAATCTCGATTGTTGAATTTTAGGCCATTACACTGATTTGTCTACTGTTTTCTTTTTGTCCGATATAATGGCAAGAGGCAATCTGCTTTATGTTCCCGTTCGATAAGGGATGATTATTCATTCATGGCACCTAATCCCATCACCGATGTTGATATAATAGGTCGGTGTTGGATCTACTCCTTATTTGTACCAGTCTGTTATTATGGAATTCTGAGCTTGAATACCGTTAATTTTGATCCAAATTTATTATGTAGATTTAAAAGACTATTATAATTTACTATTATAATTTACCTAATCTATTTAGTCCGTGACTATAGTGCCCTCTTGTGTCTGCCGCCACAATAAGATCCGCCAACACGCTTGATTGTTCCGAGTTTGCACCAACCGCTTCCATACAACGGACTACAAAGCTGTGAAGTTTCTTCTCTGGAACTATGGATTCACTTCCGGTAGCCATATTAGTTTCTGAAAATAGAAAAAATATATAATCGCAAGAAGATGTGTAAATTAATTTTAGCATACAATGTTTTAAAGATAGGTACAATTAAATTAAAGAACGGTTCAAAACTTTGCCAATGTGTGGCACGAGGCAACATCAACGATTAGTAATGTCCCTTATTGCTCGCCTTAAATTCAATTTTTATCAGCTGTATAAAAACTAGTACGGGAAGATACCGTATCCATTTTATGGTAAACACGACTTAAATATAAAAAATAAACATGAAATTCTTTCATATTAAAGAAAGTGCATATCATGCAAATGAATAAATCAGAATAATGATTATGCAAAAATAAGCAGAAAGGTACGTACACTTTTATAATTGTTTTCTAGGCTTTTGACCCTCCTATCGACTACGACAGAGCAAACACGCCTCAAAGATAATCTTATGTACATGTATATCAGCAACAGCTTAAGGGAAGAAATAATTTAAAGTCAAAACAGTTAATTCATTTTATATATTAAAACTTTAGTCATTATTTTGAATCAGAATTCGATGTTGAAAATGTATGTTTAATCATATGTTTATCGAATACAGAAAAATGTTATAAAATCACTGAACATTATTTTTCAAAATGTTTTAATCAACATTTTAAAGTAAGAATTTAATGTCTCAATATTTTTGTTACAATATACTGAAAGAATAAATAAAGAGCTAGGTTCACTTTATGCATAAAATGGCCCTGTACTTATGTCAATTAATTAACTATCACCCTCTTTACTATTTCATACATCAAAATTATGAAGACACTTGGTGCTTTCATTTCCTAAAATAAAATTTTATTTTGAGAATCTAGATATTGGAAATCAGGCTTTGAGAAAAAGCGAATGAATGTTCTTAAAATTTGCAGAAAACATGCGTATTTGACTACATTCAGCAAAGAATTAAAATATTAGCACAGTCCACAATCCAGAAAATAGAAATGTTTATTTGATCTTTAAAAACAGATCTTTCATTAAGTATTTGCATAATTTGGATCAGCGATTGTGCTCTTTATGAAATATTGAAAAAATACTTTAACTTTAGGCCATTTTCAAAGATATTTACAGGATATGAGGAAAATGACGCGTTTTCTGACGTCATAATGCATTGACTAGAGGGATAATTACGTCAGGATTAATAGATACGTGGTCACCAACAATCTAGGTGATAAATACTGCATTTGCAACCTAAACAGAGCGGGTTCGATTTTTCAAAAATTATCTGGGCTAAATAAGGCACAAATTGGCATTGCTCTTTATTTTGATAATAAAATATTTCAGGATAAACATAAAACATTTTATTACACCTATTTACTCGGGTTGTTCCTTGCAAAGAAAATAAAATCCAACGTGTACATTTTTCAAAAAAAAATTATCCGCCACAAAATAAAGTTCCTCTCTAAATGTCTTTTTATATAAAATAAGATTGTGATATTTTTTTTACTGAGTTTTTTTAATTTTGCATGTCAAAATCCAAATTATATATGTAAGAACTTAGCATGAACCAGAATTTCAGAAATAAAGCTCCAGATTAATATCTACTGAAAAGCATGATGACAAATATAACAAAAATATTGCTCGCATTTAGATTTTTATTACAAATGATAGCAAAGATTGCTCTAATATAGTTATCCGAGTCAAGTGGGCAAGTTTAAGCATCTGGCAAGTTTAAGGATGGTGTGTGCTGTAATGTGGCCACGTCCTGATTTCATTGTACAGAGCATCTCCTGGACAATTGGTGGATCCTACATCACGATGTCCGTAAAGACTATAACCGGAAGTGATGTAACCGTGATCAATCCCGCACTGAATCAGATTCTTGATAGCGTTTAGTGCAGCGTCGTTGGGTTTTCGGTGCATAAAACTTCCCATGACGGAGGCGGCGAACCCTCGACTGTTGTAACCCTGTGTGTGTGCGCCCACGTGATGCCAGCCTCGTCCCTCATAAACTGCGCCGTCCTCACCCACAAGGAAACTGTAGCCAATGTCTGACCAACCTTTAAAGAATATATTTACTCAATTTAAAATTTTGGTTGTAATCTTTTTAGTTTTGAAACATTGTTTCTTTTTGGTTGTAATCTTTTTAGTTTTGAAACATTGTTTCTTTTTGGTTGTAATCTTTTTAGTTTTGAAACATTGTTTCTTTTTTAGAACGCTTAGATTATATAGAAAAGAACAAGAACAGTGCAGAATACTCTTAAAGAATCTGTCGAAAGGAGATAATTGTTATATGTATATTCAAATGGCTAAAAAAAGTGTACTGCCCAGGAATGACACGATGTGTTCGTATGTCGTCAAACAATAAAAAAATCAACCAATATTGTTAAGAAGTTCTCTTAATATATCTTTCTATATCCTATTCTTTTTTTAATCTTATACACACACAGTGTGAATTGAGTAATTAAAATAAGTCTATTTCATACATGTAATTAAGAAAAAAATTTAACTTGTAGTTCTTTAATTACTGAGCTCACTAAATGATACCTATGCCTCTCATATGCTTATAATGGTTAAGTCCATAGTTTGCTCTGGGTGACCCGAAATAAGTGTCAGATCAAAATGTAAAAAAAACATGCATGTAGGTGGTGAATAGTGGCGTTATGTAATAAATAAAAAATCCGTTAAAGTATTATATAAATATAAAAAAGGGTTACATATGAAATTTATTACGATATAATTCAGTGAAATTTACCTCTCGAGTCCATATGATAGTTTTGGATGCCGCGCATCTGTGTTGCACAGGAAGCGAAATCATGACAGAAATTCCCTTCAGTGTGGTGCACGAAGAAGAGACTGGCTGGAGTGTGCATCGTAGTCACGTGTTTTGGGGCTCTGGCTCCCCAGCTGGCACGTGAGTAAACTTTAACATGAGAACACATCCCACTGTCGGTACCTATACAAAATTAAATTGTGATAGTTAAATTATACCGGTATGTCGGCACTTCAGAACTAGGCAACAAATAAGATCAGACATCAAGGTTAAACATCGAGACATTCTTCAAAATATAAAATTTGCTTTAATTTTTTTAATATAAATTATTGATTATTAAACCACTCATTAAATGCATGGAAATACTATCACACCTGCTGCCGAGGAATGGGAACAGCATCGTCGATGTGTTCCGCCGGAACACAACCCGGAATGGTAACTTCCGGAACAATGAAGGTGATCATCCTGGCAGGTACCCCCGATGTTGTGACAAGGTACGTCACTTCCTGTGGATTTAAAAAAAAAAGAATTGGTTTAAAACCAACTCAATTTGAATTCTTCATAAACTTTAAAATCGATCGTCCCCATTTGAAAACATTGAAAAATAAATTGCATAAAGCAAAGATTTCTACTTAAAGTAATTAATACAACCTAAGGCTGGAATAAACAGTGTTATGGAGCAAATCAAAACAATCAACATGTTGCCCTTTCTGCGTTCACGATCTTGAAATTGGACAAAGAACGTGTTACGTAGTATATACACGTTTGTGGTTTATCACGATATTTTAGATAAGACTTGTAGAAAGATATATATGCAGTATGGTAACGATACATGTATTGATGTATATCTACTTGTTGGTGCTTTAATCACTTATCTTGTCAAATTTGTGTTTCCTTTCCTCTTAAGGTAGCCAATATAAGTGATTTTCTCTCTTATTTTTGAAAATTGTCCCTGAACTAAAGTTGTTCCAATTGGCATCAACGTAAAACTATTTAACTTAATCATTTTTCGAGGAAAAAAATTATGTCCATTTATATTTCTAATAATATACAATGCTCATTTAAATACTGAAACAGTTTAGTTTTACCAGAGAAAACAGTGATGAGAAAACAGCACCTAAAATAATTATATTATATACACAAATCTAGAAGACTTCAATTTCTTTTATTTCTATCTTCCCTTTTTTTGTAGCAATATACCACATTCACCTGAATGTAGAGTTTGTGTCTCTATATTAAGTTGATTCGATGCAGAAGAGAATGACCCTTATATGAGGAATTTCTATAAAGAGGCAGGCTGCTGAAAACAAGTTGATGAGACAAGGATATCACAGTCTCGTATAAATCATTTCCTAATTCTATAGTCGACGTAATCTTTTGCAATCACTTTTTGTCGTAAGGTCGTTTGTAGACTTTCATACAAAGTGTTTTGACATTATTTGATGCTGAATTTTTAAGAATTCGGTCATGAGGGAAAAAACCGATGAGACTGACTGGTTTTGTAGGAGATGTTTACTCCTTATGGCTCCTAATCCCACCCCTGATGTTTTCAGAGGTCCGTGTTTCTTAGCTCATCACAATAAGTAATAGCTTAATTGCACAATCGAGTACGGTTTCCTTTTGGTAACCTCACATTTTAGTTGAAGTTTGGAGTTTACTCCAGGGTTTCTCTCGTTGAACAGCACATTGACTATAGTATTATCCAAGGACATTTGATCATATTTTCTAAGTATATGAAATAACAACGCTCAAAGAAAAATCAAACGCATACTAAATAACTTATATCCTGTAAATAATTCAGCTGTTTCGAGCTTTAAACCAAGTTAACAACGCAGTCAAAATATTTTTCTAATTTCAATTCACTTCATTTAAGGAGAGAGAGAGAGATGCTTTATATATATATATTTGTTCAACTTTCTTAGTCCCTTCGAGAAATTTTATAGTACAATTCTCAGTTAACCTTGGACTTTCAGCAAGGCGTGGTATTCTAGCCGTTGCATAATTCGCGTCTGAAATTTACACAGCCTTTCATTCACTGTTGAAATACACATTCCGGCGAATGTCAACGAGTGAGTCAATGATATCGTTTCGTAGTCGCTTAAGTCGTCTCCCATGTTGTCAACAACAATTTAATGTTGCTGATGTTAATAATTTCTTAACCAATAAGATTCTATTCGCTTTTTGAGAGACTTTAATTACGTTGTGTCGAGAAAGTCACGACCTACTGAAAATCCAAAGTTAATTGAGAATTGTATATTTAAACGCCATCATTTCTCGGTAAGAGTGCCAAATTTAGACCTGTATTCAGTACTTAGGCTATTGAGCAGTGAGGAATCTTTTTTGTGTCAGCACCTACTGCGACGCGGGACATCAGTTTAAACAGTCTCGTTTGAAAGACCGGTTTCCAAACACAGATATAATGTAAGTACAAAATATTCTAATTTTTGCAAAGTGAACGTAGTTAAAAGCAACTGATCATCATACCGGTACAATGTATATTCCGTACAAACATTAATATGCACTCATAATGATAAGAAGATAATTGAACACAGTTTGTAAATAAAATTTTAATTCAGAAATATATTGTTTTTTTTCATGGCTTAATGTGACTATAATGTGGCCATGTTTGAATGATTGGGTAAAGAGCATCGCCGGGACAGGCTGTACTTCCCACATCACGGTGTCCGTACAGTTTATATGTAGACGAAATGTATCCCTTGCTTACTCCGTATTCAATTAGCTTTTGTGCGGCATGTAGAGAAGCGTCATTTGGTGGATGCGTCATGTAGTTGCCCATGAAGGAAGCTGCGTAACCACGCGTGTTATAATGTAATGTGTGCGCACCAACGTGATCCCAACCCCGCCCCTCGTAAATCTGGCCGTCCTGTCCAACTAAGAAACTATAGCCAATGTCATCCCAGCCTGTAGACAGAAATTAAACCAGATGAAAACTGCGTGTAGTATATAGATTGGGCATATTGCTTTATGTTCTGTCAAACGTTAATGAGATATCAAAGTAATGAATACCTCGTGTGTCCATGTGGAAATTCTGTATTCCTTTTAAGGCAGTAACACAAGAATCGAAGTCATGACACGAGTGACCGGCGGTGTGGTGGATGAAAAAGAGGCTGGCCGGTTTAGGAAAGACCTGGAAGTGTTTTGGTTCTCTAGCTCCCCAGCTTTCACGTGAGTAAATTTTCACTCCATCACCTATGTCTTTAAACACAAAAAACATTCTTATGTAATGTGGAAAAAACGTCAATGTGACAGATCAATGAAATGAAGAAGAACAAACCTGTAGCCCTTGGAGACACACAACATCTCCGATGAGTTCCCCCAGAGCAATGTCCAGTTATGTAGGTTCCCTCGCATGACATATGGTCGTCCTGGCACGTGCCTGCCAGATTCTGACAAGGTTCGTCACTTCCTGTGGTAAAATCAATTTCAAAGTTCATTTGAATGACATTTGAATGATCGTTATAAAGAAAATTTGGGATCATATGTAAATTCAATTCGAAATAAAAGAGCTATTTTTTGTCCTAACATGTAAAAGCTACTTCTGTTTAATAGCCACATGAATGCAGATATCAAATATAGTTCCTAAAAATACTACAAAACTACAATATATCAAACGCGAACATTGCAGTTAAATTTATTGCATGTACGTGTTAAAATAGGTATGATTTCAAAACTCACCTCTAATGAGAGAAAAAGAACCAAGAAATATGAAAATATTTAGGAAGTAAACGAAGGCCATCACAGGGAGAATCTAGTACAGGTCTAATATATCACACATGGACTTTCCCAAGACTGACACATGCATATAACTGTAAATTGTTATCTCCTTGTGTGCTCATCTTTGAATTTAACATTTATGACATCACAAATGTTAACATCCAATGTTAAAAAAGTAAGTGCTAAACAACTAAAGCATGTTGTACTAAATCCTTTAATGATTTAGGGTGATCCCTTCAAAAGGATTTTTTCTAAAGATGTACATGTATATTCTCTTGTAAAACCCTGATCCCGTATTGTTTGATTTTTATTGTTTATTTTTTTATCTAATGTCCCTCTTAAGAATTTCATACTCATAGGAAAACGCCACCACTTTCCGGAGGAGAGCTGCTAATTTTGTCCTATATTCGGCACTTTCGGCCATTAAGTGTTAACTGAGTGACCTTTTTGTCGCAGCAGATACTTAAACACAAAATATTACGGACTCCACGCCCCGAATTGGGATTCGATCCCATCCCGTATTGTGACATCAACTTATTTCCCTTATTTGATCTAAACAAACCTGAATCTAAGGTATATGAAGATGATTGTGTTACACATTTCATCTTATGCATTTCCTGATAGTTTTAAATGCCACGCCTGAAGGTTATATCAGTATGGAATTAAACAGAGTTATCTTGCCAAATATTTACGAAAATGAAAGTAACAATACAATGGTATACAAGTAAGTTTAGCTTTATCCATTCGAGTATAAACCACAGAATGCAGACGACGGTTTACAGGTGTGTCAAGCCCTATAGCTAAAGACATTACAAACAGATTGGGCTAAACTATATATTCTACCTATAAACCTCGATTCTTATTAAAGCATTTGTCTCACATTCACAACGTAATTATTTTTAAAGAGTCGTCTCTAATTACTAGTACAAGAAATTATTTGAAAGAACTAAAAGTAATACAAAGTCTATTTTCTGTAAGCTTCTGTAAGCGATATATATTTATACTTACCGTATGAAAATAGGCCACAAACTGCTAGTGTAAATGAACTTGACTAAGGAAGAATCCACTTTATTAACATAAATGTATACCTATACCAGCATTTAAAGTAAACGATTTATATCATCAGGGCATTTGTTATTTAACAGTGCTGCGTCTATAGAAACAAACGACAAATAAAAGTGCACACAAAGGGAGCTGGTTATAAACTTTGCTTGATTTAACGTTATCCTTCAATATGTAATTTGCAATTGCACAAAAAATCATGATACAAATGTAGAATAATTTTTAAACTAAGGAAATCAGATGTTTGATCAGAGAAACGTGACTTTGTTATTATTAACACTCTTGGTTTTTTTTTTTTATTCGTATAGTACTTTGGTATCAAAATTTTTACTAGAAGAATAATTTCAACCGATTTTTATTTTCATGTAGCTCACTACAGAAATGTTTGATTATAGCAAGCTCTCCCCTAGGAATCTGTACTCTAAGGTAAGGATATAGTAGGTCCTCACCCAAGGGAAATCTAACACTTTAGCCAAATTTCCCTCACTTTTTTTGATTGTATTTCATCAAAGGTAAAATAATATCAAAAAAATTTTTTTTTTAAATTTTACTAGAGGTAACTTTTAAAAAGTATGATGTTTTCGATTTAGGAACCGTTCAAATAAACGGATAAAATCTAACAACATGATGTCTTGTCGCAAAATTTAAACTCATGGAAAGTTGTGAAATTAGTCATTGAAAAACCATTAGACTCAATGTTTTAACACCTCTCTTGGCGTTTGGTTTGGTACCCTTTTTGGACGAAGTTCAAAATCCATATCTGACAAACTTTAGAGATTGAACAATCTGATTGCCTTCTACTGGCCTAATAATAAGTGAGTGGTTCTTTGTTTCTTTCTTTTAAAGGAGTTGTGAGAAAATTCTAACATTTGTATAATTGATATGTCAACAATTTGAGAGTTTTATGAGATGAGAAATTGTCTTTTTGAATATACATGTATTTTTCTTTAGTTTGTTATGAATAAGTCGAGATATACCAGTCAATTCTTTGAAAGATTTTTAATTCATAAAGTCAACATAAAAATTATACACAACCATAATACGTCACCAATCAAGTATCGATGTATCATAGAACTTTAAATGATAAAAAAGTGACAAGTCATAAGTGGGATTTAATGTTAATCTTATCCTTGTATTCAAATTGGTAGCAGGGATTTATAATTCCTAAATCAGGAAGTTTATTTCCAACGAAAACTGATTTTAAATTAAGTGCCCAACTATGAACATTGCTCCTTAAAACGTCACAACTTAAGCTTTTGATATTCCAATCTCTAGTTCGATGGGTTAAAAATAAAGCCTGGAAAACCCCGTCCCTTGATCTTTTGTTCTTTACATGATTTATAATAATCAAAACATTTAGGAACAGTGTCAACTGTCATCTGATGAGTGAAGATGAATCGAGAGCCAGGCCATTTTGTATATGACCGAGTTTCACCAAGATCTGACGTCGATCAGATTGGAGATGGAACTGCATTTCAAATTCAGCCTCTTGGAACAGATAGTCCAAGAACATGCTGGCCCATCTATTATGTAATTTTCTTGTCGATTTCAATAACGACCAACATCTTATTAGCGTTCCTTGTTCACCAGACGTGTTTTACTAACCTGAAAGACCAAGTCTCAGCAAAGGAATTGGATGATGACTGTTCTATGATAACAAGAACAGTAGATACCAATAATATACATGTCTGTCTGCATCATCCAGATAGAAGAGAAAGTCAAGTCTCATCGAAAACTACCTTCTATTGTCAACGTGGTCAAGAAAGTACAATTTTTCTTCTAAAATTGGTAAGGAAACTAATACTTTAAAAATGATTGACCAAGTAAAATTTCTTCTTTATTTTATTATTCAAAGTTTTAAATTATTTTTATCTTTTATTAAACAGATGCTAGATCAAATGAAAAAGAAGCCATCGTCTCTGTTTGGTAAATATGAAATATCCTTTAAACAAGGTATTCCAATATATTCCCATTAATCTAATTTCTGTTGATATCAATGACAATAACTTGTTTGTTTTTTTATATAAATAATTAAATGTTACTTTAATAGTAAATGATAAGAAAGTACTAGTAAGCAGAGGTCTCTACTTGCTACATATATTCAATTCTATGTAATTTACATTTTTTCCCTTCAATCGATTCAATAGTCACAAAATTAGTCTGTGAAACCTATGAATAGTATATTATTTTATGATTTTCTCACTCGCCTTTTGTGAAAAGGACCGGTTCATAAATAAAGTACTGGGCTTGTAGAGGGCAAGCAATTGAATCACTAAAAGTGTCCTGATACACATTATAAAGATCGTGAACAAGTATTGTCGCGTCAAGAGAAATGTTGAGACATCGAATCTTAAAATTACGATTTTTGGTTATCTAATTTTACAAAGATCTCTGAGTTGAAATATTGGGTTGAAACTTAATTTGAGCTTAACATTTTGACTTCGAGCTTAGTTTGAACAATTCTTAAGTGGAAAACAATCATATTTTTAAAAAATCAGTTGACTTAAATTTATAGTTTATAAAAAATCAATAATATTATTGAATGAATTGAAAGTATAATAAGTTTATAGGTTGTCAATTTGATTTAACATTTAAAAAAGGAAATCTTACTCTGAGAAAGACAGAAGAGATACTTTGGTACTTAACTTTCATTTTAACATAAATATGTAGCATGTTAACATAATTTATCTTGCATGTAGGGGGCAGAAATATGCCACAATTGGATAGTCTTAAGAAGATGTAGGAAGTTAAATCATACAAATACCCCTGGGTACATTTAAACCACTCGTATAACAAGGATATTTCTATGAGTATTTGTCCCATTGAGCAACTCTTTTACTCTGTTATGTTCTTTCAATTACTGGAAGATCATTATGTGTCCATACCAGTCAAATGAACATTATTACAGTGTACGAGTACTTAGCTCTTCTTCTGTGTGTACTTTAATTTCTTTCTTTGTGAATTCTAAGTTAAAGCTTTAATGACTGACTTCAAGTAGTTTGATCCATGAAGAAATGACACTCGAACAGTTCGTCTTTGATGATTTTAACTCCGATATAATGCAATCCTTGACAGACACTGCTTGGTGATTCAAATATATTGTATGCCTAGTGTTATTGAACTAGGAGAGATCTTGGCAAATTAAATTCTTCGAAATTCTTTTAAATTTTTATTCGTGCTTCTCGCCCGTAAAATAACATAAAAAATCCTATATCATAATTCGGGATAAAATGTCATATCCAACTACAAACATTAAATATCTTTAATTATAATGTTCGCAATTCTTAATGTTCTAGGCTCTTTAGAAACTGATAAGAGATTTGAAATTGAAATGAAATGCATATCCTGTATATAGGTCAAGTTATTGGCAACGCAGAAATTTTAAGGAACAAAATTAATTTTAAGAATATTTATTTCAAATAACCAGTGAAGTCCCACGTTTCCACGAATAGAGCATGGTGACACAATTTTCAGTAGATCTGTTTTGAATCCTTTTCCGGTATCTAAATGAATTCGGCTCTGTAAATGGTGTTCTTATGTTCATGTAATATTCTGACAGGAATACAATAAACATCGTTTTAGGTCACCATTTCGTAAGTTCTATGGTCGATACAATAATCTTGTCAGCAAATGCATTCATCATAGAGTCAAATGCTGACTTTTTTCGTACTGATTGTTCGGCCATTACTTACACGCTGAGTTGCCCACGGGTTTGTTTTCGTTATTTTTCAATCTTTGACAAGGAGCACAAGGCAGTGACCGGTCGGCAGGGGATTCTCACTCCACCCTGGCATCTGATCCCAGAGAGGTCCGTGTTTGCTCTGCTCCAATTGTTAATGTTTCCTTGTTATATGTATGTAATTTAGCAAAAGTAATTCTGTTACTTGACTGAATACTTTAAAACTTAAGATCTCCTTAAAATGAAAGTAATTGAATGCAGTTTGTAGCCTTTGGAAGCTTTATCCAAACACATATATGCGTAATATTTAGTGTAAAATAATGAAAGTTACGAAAAACATTCATCCTGCATTTATATAAAATTAAGTATCTAAGTCTCTAATGGTATGCAAAATTCATATAATCAACCCCTTGCTTGAAAAGTGGGAGGGTATATAGCTATCGGGATGTCCGTCTGTCTGTATGTCCGCCTGTCTGTAAAGCTTTGGGGTACCTGTCTCTTATCCGCAACTCTTCTTTTATACAACTGAATGAAAATTAATGAAACTTTCATAGAATCTTTGTTACAAAGTGCATCTCCTATTTTACTCTTTGATCCGACACATATTTTGGGTTTCCCATTTATCAAAATAAGGTTACTGTTATTCTTGTTCTACCACATTGAAGGGTGTCCATCTCTTATCCGCACCTCCTCATATATCCATGATTAATATTTAATGATACTTCATGGAGTTTTTCCTTTTAAAAATACCATTGTGCACCTCCAATTTTACCATTTGATCTGACACTTATTTCGGGTCTCCCAGAGCAAATCATGGGCTTTTCCATCAAATAAATAGTCATATGGTTTAAACATTTGCTGTTTTTTTTTTTATTTACTTACGAATATAGAATTTCTAGTAATTTTTGAGTGGACGTGTTTTCTATCAGTATGTTATGTTTTTTCTATCCCCAAGCCTTTGACACTTGCGCCCATAACCAATGTCAGGAATCAGTCTATTAGTGTTACTACGACCGCGAATTTAAGAAATATTTGTTTTTCCAATAGTATTATTTAAGCTGGCTCGATCTTAAATGATAAAAATACACAGACATTTTTATTATATAACAAGTACAAGACATTGGATTGCGTCCTGTGATATAACAACGATCAGCTAAAACAAAAAAGTTTCTGTTCTCAGATATAAATACACGTTCACTTTGTACTTTTTGATTTAAAATTCTATATGATGTACAGACAGAAGTCTAGAAGCTGCATAGTTATGTACAATCATTGTGTCTGATAAACGGACAACATACGAACCCTCAGACAAGTAGATGTGCTCATACAAAACCAAGTTCTCAAATCCAGAAATCGGCAATGACTCACGAAGAACGAGATTCTTGGAGAAAATTTGCTCATCAGCGTCATTGAAAGAAATATTAATTAAAATATGATCCGTGCTTATTTTGGGAACAACAGGTTTGAATGTAAAATGTAAGTAAACACTGTACACGGCACTCTCAGGAACAGAGAAGTTCAGTGAAGAAATTGAAGGCATCCCAGCAATTTGAGAAGTATTTGTAGTGTATTCCTGTACGTATGTTTTCTCTTTGTGGGGAACTGAAAAGAGATTTTAAGAAAATAAAGACAAAAATTATATATGAGTATGAAATGAATTTGTTTAAAATATGAAATCGTTGCTAGAAGTCTCTAACTTGAAAGAAATCTTTTTCTCATGAAAAAAATCCATTTCCAATGTATAAAAAATTGAGAATACCATTACAACCCATAAAAGACGGATTTCCATATTTTTCCCAAGACTTTCAAATAAATAGCAAATAACAAAATTAATTTCTTTGATAGCATTCTTCATTTTTCTCAAACAATATATTGCCGTTTTTTAGTGTTTTTTTTTTTTAGAATTTATGATTAGACGTACAGTTTTGAATAAGAATATTTTATTCTGTAGTTTTTAGCCGGGCTTTGCTGAAAGCAAAGTCCTGGCTATATGCATCATGATCGACTGTCTTACAATAAATAGCATAGTAAACAAAAAATCAAACAGCGTCAAAGCAGACGCTTCCGATATACAAAATAGTCCCATTGCGAGACGATATTCAGACAAATATTTCCAACATCCCAATCTTTGGAAAAGTTAATGATCAATATTTTTGCTTGAAAATTAAACTGAAAGAGAAATTAGATATTTGCGTTATTGGGATAATCGTGATATAACAATTTGTGCACATACGCTTTTTTGATTTTTAGCAAATTAATAATGTAGTGAATTGGATTTTTAAGAATTCTCATGTGTGAAGTCGCTTGACAATGTACAGGTATCGGTGTTTCTACATATAGTTGGCGATAAAAGTACTGTTTGTTTTAAACAAAAAGAACGTCCATAAAATACACACGTGCAAAAGGAAAAAAATAAATATGTACTTAATACTAGTATACTCGAGCAATTCAAGCCCGGCTTTCAGTTCTTTCAGTACTTTGATTAATGTATTCCTTTTGCAGCCAGAGGTTTGTTGCTCTAGACAAATAAACTATTTATAGTGAAATTGTTATCTTTGTGAACATCTTCAGGTC
This sequence comes from Saccostrea glomerata, assembly GCA_003671525.1. Taxonomy (NCBI): domain Eukaryota; kingdom Metazoa; phylum Mollusca; class Bivalvia; order Ostreida; family Ostreidae; genus Saccostrea; species Saccostrea glomerata. Next base: position 164,434 of record PRKT01000286.1, read on the forward strand.
AAAGATGTAAATATACCGAAGTGGGTGCCTGAAGCATACACAGAAAACATACACTGAAATACTGGCTAAAAGGAATATTTAAATTCTTACCATAAGGAAGATCGTTTTCGTTTGAAGACCCATTTCTCCCAGAAAATGCTGCTATACTTTTCGACTGCCCTGCTAACTAACAATAAATCAATTTTGAAAATTTGAAAAAAAGAGATAGGGATGATTTTAAAGAAAAAAAAATCAATATTATAAACATAAAGATATCTTTTCAAAATAAAATGAAACAAAACACATACCAATTTTGTAAACGAAATCATCGATGCACTTGTATGGTATTCGCAGCACAATGATAGATTGCAATCAGAGGCAATATTAAGTTTCACAGAATTTGTCTGCGTATATTCATTACATGGCAAACATATTAAATCATCCATAGGAATTGATTTAGAAAATTCGACTGAGGATAATAAATTATTGTCTCTTTTCCTCTGTACACTTTCATTAAGTTTTATAATCAGAATAATTAGTGTAATTAAAATTGCAGAAAAAATCCAGGATACCAAAAAACAAACACACCGAGTTGTTGTGAAACCACAACGATCACGGGAAATATTTCGCTTTGAACCATTTTCTAACCAACTGGAAGTTTCTCCCTCCTCTATCTCCATTTTGATTTTTTTCTCTGCAGCTCTAAACTCAGGTGAACATTTTACTTTCGGTTTCGATCAGTGTTGGGAATTCACATCTAGCCTATTTTCATTTCAAATGGTCACGTTCCAAGAATTATATAATTGACAACAATGAGATGTTCCTATATTTAGCAGTATCTAAGTCACATTGACCAATGAATGAATTCCGTTCCAATCAATAGGAAATTATAAGTAATTATAGAATGTTACCTTATATAATATACATGTCATTTGAACTCTGATGCACCTGCACATACCAAACATGCTTAAGATATTCAACAGAACTACATGTACTTTCGCTTTCGTAAAGCGATCAATCAATATGTTCGGCTTTACAAACAAAAACTTATTATGTTTTGCTATCAATGTTATATTCTTTTACAAAATGGCAATGTATTTATATAAAAGTATCACTATTTTTAACATGTAACAAGTATGCCATAGAACTATTTTTTGTTAAACCAGATGGTTTTTCTTAATGGACAATGTTTTAAAATATTTTAAGTACACTGTATATATAACAAGAAGCATCTTTCAAGTATCCCAATTCAAGTATATGACGTTGTCTCTTAAGAATAGAATTTTTGCATTAAAATTTCATTGCACTAGAAATTGATTTTTTTTTAAATATGTTGTTTATGAATTGGCTGTAGAAGTATTGTACACATGAAGTGTGTTTTTCGTATCGGCATCGTAAAAAATATGATTGAATATCAATCCCTAGACTCAATTATTACAGATATAGATGCAAGATCAACAGATTTTATTCCATCAGTATATATAATGTACACGTTCTCTATTTTTCCCCAAAGATCTGGCTTTATTTGATTACAACCTAGAAATATACATGCATAAAACAATATGTATAATATAACAGTACAAATGAAACTGAATAAAACGATCAATCATTCAAAAAATACATAGTAAATCGGTTACAAGACTTTGCGTTGTATAACAAATTCAAATTTGAATGCAAAGGATACACCAAACTTTCTCTGTCCAACCAAAACAGCGCTGACAGGTGTGTTGATTGATATGCCATCTCCCCTTCCGTTAATTTTATGTCACTGTGTAACAGAACTCGTGAAATGTTGCTTTCATCTTTGTTTTTTATTTGCATTAGATAATGCCTTAAATTCAAATTGCTTTTCTTCCATTTTGATTTCATCTGGAAAACACTTGCGACGCTGTACCATCCAGATTTTGGTACTTCAAACACTGTGTTGTTTTGTCTCAGTTCTGTCTGGAACTCTGTGGATGAAATGGAAATATCTGCCGCCCATCTTAAATGATCCTCTGTAAAGATTAAATTTATTAACTAATGGAAAATTAAAATAAATGTATGTATTAAACTTATGTTTAATTACATCTAGCGACGCTCTTCTTATCCGGACGGAAGCAAGGTTTTCGATGAAAAGTAACAGTACTAGTAACTGCTTTATGGAAAATTAATTCAAATTAATGTTGTTGTATTTTAGTTCCTTAAAAAATTAAGCAACTTGATTAAGTCAATCATTTATCTCCATATTTCATTCAATATAATTTGGTTATTGATCCTTATTATTTTTTTTTAATTTGTTGAACATGCTATGACAATGTGTATCAGTGCTATTTCTAAATTCTGTATTTCAATTCTGGCACCACTGTTTGCAAGGGAAGCTTCCGGTGTATTGATTGTACAAAAGAAAAGGAGGAATGAACCGTTTGAAGAAAAACAGAATGTGCTTAATTGAATGAGATGATTTTATGAACAAATGTGTGTATGAATCGGAAAACCCTAATCTATATTGGGAATTTCAACTAACAATCTTGAAGTGTGTTTTCCATAATCAAACGGATGTATCAATATCTTCAAACATTACATCATGCAACATTAGTTTTTAATCTGATCTCCATTGTACCTGCTTTTAGTTCTGCACTAGGAGATGCTTGAACAAGTAATCTTTTATAGTGTCCACTTGAAGAATTGTACATCAGCTTCTGAGAAGCGATCTAAAAATAAGACACCGTGCTAAAAAAGTTTCGGATGACAAATAACCCCAAAAACAACTCATCTTACTTTTTAATATAATTTCTCATTTCAATATGATTGGAATAGAAATCCTTTATACCAATCAAAAATGGCAAAAGGGTATGCGAAAAATTTTACCAAAGAAATAAGATATGTGTATGCAAATATGGCGCATCCTCTACAGTATGCGTTCCTTGTTGAATGTTCTGTTGCCCCCTTCTCCTCATTACAGCTGGTCAGAATCTCACAATCACGACACGTGGTCTGTCTGTTTGCATCAGCTTTTTAAAATTTGCTTCAAAATCCTTACGTTTTCTTGTAATGTTTGCTTTTAATTGATATTTTACTACTAAGTAGGATTTACAGATGAAAAAGTATATAATTGACAAGTACGTCATTAACTTATACAAGTGTACTGATAAGTGTCAATGATCAAGAAATCTGTACTTGTTTTATGTTTTGTAGTGTTTACTGACTGACAAATGGCAAAGATTTTCTTAAGACATAAAAGAAATATTATTCAATGGATGTAAATAACGTGATGATATAAATAAGATCCTAATAAGATAGTACAAATTAAGTTTGATTTTAGGCAGTTTATATTACAAGAAAGTAAACTATCAAATTTTACCTTCATGCACAATGGCATACACTTGATTTTTCTCTTATTCTTTCTGCAAGTCACCTTCTTATCCGTTTAATATAATGCAACGTTTATAATTTGTTTGATAACATTAGCATCCTGAAAAAAATCTTCCTTGAGTTAGCAACAAATAACTAGCTATAAAGTCTGCTGAAACCCTATTACATAACATCTAGGTCAAACAAGCTATTTATAATGGATTTTCCAGATATTTTTAAGACAAACTAAAGCACAGTGTAAAATGTAAC
>PRKT01000286.1:173015-226523 GCA_003671525.1 Saccostrea glomerata
TGAGGCTCATAGATCATATGGTCAGCTGAAAATGTTATGCTCAATTTGACGAATACATGTACGGAGATAATTATATAGAATTATTTTGACTTTTTCCTTGGAAAGTCCAGTATAAAGGAGTGTGTATTTAGAGGCAAACATCTTAGTGCGGGTATTACTGTCTCATGACAGCATCTAGTTTATTTGATGTTTATAGTTATAATTGTACAAATAAACTTTTCTATCGTTAACTTTCCTTACTTATGCAGCAATATACCTTCATCGCCTGCATACGGTGTGTATATATCTCAATTGATTCAATACGCAAGAGCATGCTCTACGTATGAACAATTTCTAAAACTAGGTTACTGACAAGCAAGTTTATGAAACAAGAACATCAGCAGTCTCGTTTAAAGTCATCATTTCGTAAATTCTATGGTCGATACAATGACCTTGTCAGCAAATACAATTTATCATTGAGACAAATGCTGACTGACGGTTTTCATACTAATTGTTAGTCCATTAATCATACACTGAGTTGACGACGGATTTCTTCGTTTTTTTCTGATCATGACAAGGAGCACACGGCGGGTGTGACGGGTCAGCAGAGGATGCTCACTCCTCCATGGCACCTGATCGCACCTCTGATGTTTCAGAGGTCCGTGTTTGCTCTGCTCCTATTTTGTATTGTTTTATGGACTTTGATATTGAATACTGTTCGTTATCTCCATATCTATCTTGACATTTTTAAAAATATGTAATTAATAAATATTTGCTATGACGTTGTCTCTTAAGAATAGAATTTTTGCATTAAAATTTCATTGCACTAGAAATTGATTTTTTTTTAAATATGTTGTTTATGAATTGGCTGTAGAAGTATTGTACACATGAAGTGTGTTTTTCGTATCGGCATCGTAAAAAATATGATTGAATATCAATCCCTAGACTCAATTATTACAGATATAGATGCAAGATCAACAGATTTTATTCCATCAGTATATATAATGTACACGTTCTCTATTTTTCCCCAAAGATCTGGCTTTATTTGATTACAACCTAGAAATATACATGCATAAAACAATATGTATAATATAACAGTACAAATGAAACTGAATAAAACGATCAATCATTCAAAAAATACATAGTAAATCGGTTACAAGACTTTGCGTTGTATAACAAATTCAAATTTGAATGCAAAGGATACACCAAACTTTCTCTGTCCAACCAAAACAGCGCTGACAGGTGTGTTGATTGATATGCCATCTCCCCTTCCGTTAATTTTATGTCACTGTGTAACAGAACTCGTGAAATGTTGCTTTCATCTTTGTTTTTTATTTGCATTAGATAATGCCTTAAATTCAAATTGCTTTTCTTCCATTTTGATTTCATCTGGAAAACACTTGCGACGCTGTACCATCCAGATTTTGGTACTTCAAACACTGTGTTGTTTTGTCTCAGTTCTGTCTGGAACTCTGTGGATGAAATGGAAATATCTGCCGCCCATCTTAAATGATCCTCTGTAAAGATTAAATTTATTAACTAATGGAAAATTAAAATAAATGTATGTATTAAACTTATGTTTAATTACATCTAGCGACGCTCTTCTTATCCGGACGGAAGCAAGGTTTTCGATGAAAAGTAACAGTACTAGTAACTGCTTTATGGAAAATTAATTCAAATTAATGTTGTTGTATTTTAGTTCCTTAAAAAATTAAGCAACTTGATTAAGTCAATCATTTATCTCCATATTTCATTCAATATAATTTGGTTATTGATCCTTATTATTTTTTTTTAATTTGTTGAACATGCTATGACAATGTGTATCAGTGCTATTTCTAAATTCTGTATTTCAATTCTGGCACCACTGTTTGCAAGGGAAGCTTCCGGTGTATTGATTGTACAAAAGAAAAGGAGGAATGAACCGTTTGAAGAAAAACAGAATGTGCTTAATTGAATGAGATGATTTTATGAACAAATGTGTGTATGAATCGGAAAACCCTAATCTATATTGGGAATTTCAACTAACAATCTTGAAGTGTGTTTTCCATAATCAAACGGATGTATCAATATCTTCAAACATTACATCATGCAACATTAGTTTTTAATCTGATCTCCATTGTACCTGCTTTTAGTTCTGCACTAGGAGATGCTTGAACAAGTAATCTTTTATAGTGTCCACTTGAAGAATTGTACATCAGCTTCTGAGAAGCGATCTAAAAATAAGACACCGTGCTAAAAAAGTTTCGGATGACAAATAACCCCAAAAACAACTCATCTTACTTTTTAATATAATTTCTCATTTCAATATGATTGGAATAGAAATCCTTTATACCAATCAAAAATGGCAAAAGGGTATGCAAAAAATTTTACCAAAGAAATAAGATATGTGTATGCAAATATGGCGCATCCTCTACAGTATGCGTTCCTTGTTGAATGTTCTGTTGCCCCCTTCTCCTCATTACAGCTGGTCAGAATCTCACAATCACGACACGTGGTCTGTCTGTTTGCATCAGCTGTTTCCGCATCAAAAATCTCAATTAAAAAGTAAGTTATACACAAAAGTAGCGTCAGCGAGACACAAAGAGAAAATACGCAAATCAAAAGTTTAATTCTGTGTGTATTTCTTCTCACATTTAGATTAAATATTCCCTGTTTTAAGTCTCTTCCAACAGAATATGTAACACAGTCCTTTATTTCACTTTGTTCTGTAGTATTTTTGCAAAGTTTTTGAACATCCATTTTTTCCTTTGTTTACAAACATGCCCTACATTATTCTATACCTGGGATTTAAAATTAGCAACTAGGCCAAGGATAAGAATAAAAAACTGGTACACTCGTTCTTTAAAAATGAAAATTGGAACGAATTGTAAAGGGTTTTTTAAGCAGATTTTAAAACTTTTGTATACACTGATATGTTGATAAATTTGCACCAGTTTATTTTATAAAGAATTTTAAGTTACGTTTTCATCATAAAATACTTTGAGATTTGTTAGCAAAATTAATAATAATAGGAAATAGGAAATTTGAAGATAGTTCATTCATTCACAAATTAAAATGAAGCTCAGTTTTAAAAATCTAGTTGTTTAGTTTAATTAGTAAAGAATTTATCAGAACTACAATATTAATTTTTAATTAATATGAACGCATTTTCCGTTTTTCATTTAATAATATTTGAATTAAGCGAGGTGGTGTAATATCGTATAGATTTAAGTGAATTCTGCGTAAAGCGGATATCAAAATTATTCAACATTATTTTCAAAAGGGGACTCCTGCGTAAAAATTATCAAAAAGGGTTATCCACAAAGTTTCTAAGAAGGCGTCACATTTATTTTTTTCTTCCCTGTTTAGAGCAGCAAGTAGTAGCAGGGCTTGTCAAAGCTTAATACTACCATGAAGCAATACAACATTTTATTTAAAGCTAATAAAATTAATACCAACACTTCTATATTTTTAATTTTATTGTTAATTAACAAATAGACACATAACATGTATGTACATGAACTTGTAAACAAAACAACAAAACTTAAGTAAGTCTTTGAGAGAGATAGAAAAAAAACTAAGCATTTAATTCAAACAGTCCAAAAAAGTTCGAATACTTTGATTGGTCTAGAAATGAAGTTGTTGATATCTGAGTTGCAACTTCAAATCCGCGCCTTAAATGAAGAATTCCACTCAAGAAACTAGTATGGCGAGTTTTTCCAGATTTTGCAAATCCTCCATATTTATTCATGAAGTGAAGCTCTGGTCCTGTGTTTTTTAGCCAGGGATGTTGACTTGATATGTTATGATACATCTGAGGAATTTTAGGTCCAGACTTACCGAGATTTAAGGAGAAGGCTGCGTAAACATAGTAAATACCCTCTTTTTGAATTTTAATTCGGTTCTCTGTGATGGGTAAATTAGTAAAGGAGACACCTGGAATACTGTTTACTGTCCATTGAGGTGGGGACCTGGCGTGATTCAGAAACAAGTGAGCTGCATTTGAGCGATTGGACCACCAGTGGAAATTTTGTTTAATATTTGCCATTTCATCTGAAACATAAAAATATGTGTTCATAATTAAATTAAAACATACTCAAAAGAACTTTTAACCATAATACCAGGAGTGAGGACATTAATGTTCAATGCTTTGCATATTCCTCACCTTCTGTAGATGGATGACCAGGGGTTTCCAAAATCTAAAATAAAGAAAATAAAACAAACATGAGTTTTTCCATATACAATGCCTTAAGTTTCATTTATATAATAAATCAAAGAAAAATGTAATGTGGACTTACCACTGATACAAGCGTTTTTAGATCTTTGTCTTTGTAACAGCAATACTTTACCCCACATTTCGTTTTCACAATGAATTGATAAAGTGTCTCTTTGGCATCTATGCTGTCCCCAAGTTCATTACATGACACACATACGCTGTCTTCTGTTAACTTTATTCCATTATTCAAATCTTCGAAGTCATTATTCCAGGCACGAGAATAATCATCTTCCTTTTGATTTTTACGGTGAATGTTATTTCTCATTGCAAGTAAAGTTACAAAAACACACAATAAAATCAGATTAAATACAAAAGAGATAAGCAACACGTTCTTGAGAATATCCCCTTTCTTGAAAAATGTTTCACATTTAACCGACATGGTTTGCAAATGGCTATCCAACTTTGTTTACAATTCCAACAAGTCCTTCACCTTGATCTCATTCAGGAAGTTAAAAACCATGCAGTACTATTTTTAGTTCATCGTAAGAAATTCCCCTCAACTTTCATTTTAAACAGATGCAGGTAAATGTTATATTTATTTGGTTGATCAATATTAAGCAGGTCACAGAAAAAGGAAGAGAAGAAAAAGTAAAACAGAAGCAAAAACAAACGAACTTGGAAAAAGGAAATACATTTGTAACCCCTGATTTAAGAGTTATTGTTAATAAAATTTAATTTATTTTCTTGCATGTTTGTTTCTCAGAAAACAAGAGAGATGTAGTTCAAAGAAAATATTTTTTAACAAATGCTACAGAATTAATTCAAACTTTGCAACATTCTAAAGCTTGAAAGCTATTTTTAAGCACAGATGACGCAAATAAAAAATTGTAAATCTTCTATAATGTTCAAAATTCTTCCTTTCTGCAGCCATCCTTTTTAATCTATACGAATATTATTTCACTTCAAATCTTATTCTGTTAGACTTTGAATGAAATATTAAACTACGTGGTTAATTTTGTTCATACGAGGGGTATCAAAAAGTTCTCGAACTGGCGTCATAAAATTGAAACCGCTTTAGGAACATCAATGAATTTTGAAATATTTAGTTAGCATTACCTTTTCTATCTATAGAATAAACCACAAATCATAATTTTTTTAAATTAGTAATGTTTTTGTAAGCAATGTTACATGTATCTCGACAGCAAAAATCGAACATAACGTTTTTGGAACTGAGTGTTACTGAGAAAAACTCTTATGTTATGAACATTTGACATCCAAAAAATCTAATTTGAGTATGTGATGTAAAACGATTGTTTTGTAAATTCTATGAAAATTCTTTCGTAAATTTTTAATGGAGTATCAAAACAATAAAGGGCTTAAAAATGACGTCAAAAAGGAGAGTGGTCTCTCTTTCCAACATCCTATTTCTTTAAGTTTTGCCCCTGAAAACTAGTATAAACCTAGAAAATAAAACTGGCTACAGAGAAAAGATATGCAAACAGAGTACTTGTTATTAATGCCCAAATAGATCTGTGAGAAAAGGGATGCGCAGTAAATGACAAATTGTAATAAAGGTGTGAAAAGTCAATCACGCCGAAAAATGACGTTGGTCATCTGTGGTAGATGTTGAACTCCGAAAAGCAAAATATGCAGGCATGATCAAGCGAGGATTTCTCCCAATGCATCTTCAGTTATATCTTATGCATGGAAAGCAGCTGTTCATGACATTGTAAAGTCTTAAATACAAGCCAGGTTCAAGTCCTTACTCAACTCCAAGGAATCTCATCAAGATAAGTATATCTATGATGGAGAAGAATTGAACTTTGAAAAACAATGACGTTGTCGGACGTCATGAAACTAAACGGCGACTGCGCCAGATGATTTTATAATTTCGTTTTTATTTGGCAAATAATGAACGTCTCAAACTAAATTTTTCACATTTCTATATTTTTTTTTTGGTTATTTTATGTTCCTTATAAATTTGAAGCTCAGACTACATAGTACTAATTTTATCGCCTCAGTCCTGGAACTTTTTGATAACCCCTCGTATTACTCATTGAAACATGACTCAAGTTGTTAGTTTCAATTTTTATGATAAAAGTTTGTTTGTATCATCTGTCCCTTAAAATGCATTTGTAATCAGAAAATAGAAGACTTATTATTGATTAAAGAGCCAAGAGGAGGTAAGCCTACCCTGTTGTCGGGTCATGACCACCTTATGCACTGGCAGGGTTGACGAATATTCAGTAAAAATAAATTAAAGACCATAAATAAGTTTGAAATGTCGATCAAAATATGACCCAGTAATATGTTTTTTATGCACGCAAGGTCGTTTTAACGACAACAGAATGAAATCTGAATTGCTGACTTTTCAATTCAATGCAGGTCCACTTGTCAGTAACACGTCTTGTTATATATGAATATTATCATTCTTTGAGCATGTTGTTACATCAAATGAGTTTGAATAATACCATATATATTTTCATTTACATGACCTATTTATTATAAATATTCTACAGGAAAATGAGGTTTGTACAGTAGTATTATTTTTATTTTATTGTTTTTAAGACAATTGTCTTTAAGGATTTCCATCCCTAATGGGACCAAATTCCCTACACTTCAAGTAAATAATACTCTGATATTACATTAAAGTATTTTATAGTAGAAAAGGATTAACCGCGAGAAAGTTTTAAAAAATGTCATTAATTAAGCAGTAGTTAATGAACAAAGATTGCATAGAAGTCTATGGGGAAAAGCGTTTCTTTCAAAATAAAAATTCAAAAAATTTGAATATCAATCAATCCTGCGGTGGAGAGATGCATTGAAACATTAAAAATAGAATGACATTTTTTTACCAGCTAAAATATTTTAATTGATTTTTTTTATTAATTAAAAAAGGGAAGATAACTCTTACCAAAATTCAGGGTCAAAAATTAGGACACATCCCACTATACATACTTATAGTATATGGGAAGTATGTCTAAATAAACTGAGTTTTCAATGCCTACATATCTGTTATGAATTCAATTTCATTGAATTTGTTCCTATTAGGGATTGAATGCCTTAATTCATTATTTAGAAGCATTTAATTTACTTTCAAAAGTATCTATCAAAGACTCTTAAATTTCAACTGCAGATAAATGCATGGAAATTAAAAACACTTTAAACAGTTTTAAGTATAATATACTTCTTTTCATTACTAAATAGGACTTGTAACAAATGTCGACTTCTAGGAATAGTTTTCAATAATTATTTTTTCTTTATCTCTTCAGTCTTCACACTTTTTTTTCTAAAAAACTAATAAAATCAGTTGTTAATGTCTTTTAAAAGCAAGGCTTATATATCAAAGTTCATTATCGACAATTGCACATGCAATAGACTGTGTTGTGCAGAAGTTAGAGTGTCTGCTCTAGAGTCGCAGACCGGAGTAAGAAGTTGAATCTTACGTAGCGAATTCGAATCCAACTGTGGGACGTAAAGACCGGTCCTTCGAACGAGACAGTTTAAACCGAGGTCCTGTGTTGCAGTAAGTATTGGCACGAGAAAGAACCTCACTACTAACTGACTCTGAGTGCCGAGTATGTGACAAAATTTGCAGATCTCCACTCCAATCTCCGTCAGTGATTGATTTTTTTAGAGGGACATTTAAGCAAATCAAACCAACACATGCAATAATAATGATTACTACCATATATATTCTTTTATTTCCACTGAATTGTTAATTCAAAGATTAGCACCGACATACAATTTTACAATATAAATATTCAAGTTAGTGTATATACATCTATGAATTGCGAATTGTTATTATACTTATTGAACAGACAAATGAAGTACTTTTTTGTGAATTAATCTTTGAGAGATGATTATAATATTTAGTTTTTGAACACATTACATATACATATCATCAATGTCAAAACATAAAGCATCCAATGTCCTAGTAAAACATCATTTGATTGGTTGACACCTTCTTTAGAGCCTTGGTTTGATTGGTTGACACCTTCTTTGGTGCCTTTATTTGGCAAGATTGTCAAGTCTTCCGTAGTGACAGGTCTAGATGGTTTAGTTGGGCTTGTTGTCGTTGGTCGTACTAAAAAGTAAAAAAATAATTATGTCAATGTTTTACACTTAACAAATACACTGTAGGATACAAAAAGGTAAAGATAGATATCATACATATATACCTGGTTTAGAACCATCACAGGTAAACCCGTGATTTAAAGACAATTGGAACTGTTCCCAAGATACAGCCACCTCTTGAGCTGTTGATATGGATTTCTCCACACAAGCAGGGGTTTCCGTGAGTGCGTTCTCGATACAAGTTGTAAGATTTTGGATGGATCTGAAGGGTAAAAGCTAGTAGCTCAAAGTGTTTATGTTTGATATAGTTTTTTATGTTCAAAATTAATCTTTTTTTCTGTTGCAAGCTTTGCCCAATATAGAGCATACCGTGTGATTGCATATTTCCACTTGAGGAGAAAAGTATATAGAATGTTAATTATATATGGTGTACGGCGCCTCTCCTTATGTTTGAGTATGAGGAGATTTTTTAACGTCAATCATATCGTATAAACATAATTTTCATCTGAAAATTTTTTCGGAGTTTCTGCTGCAAATTTCTGCAGAAAAAATGGAAAATGTAAAATTTATCATTAAAATCCCAGTACATTATGGGTGAAAAAATCGAAATACTAGTAACTAAAATCCAGATACTAGTACACTAAGTTTTTAACCCTTATTAAACAAGTATTCGTTGAACAAAATACGTACACGCATCTCTGTTCATCTGGAGCATAATTAAACATAGGTGTTCTTTCACTTTCACAGACAAACAAATTAAAGCTGGTCACTGGTGTGTCAAAACAATCTTTGCCATATGTCGTTACATCTAAAAATTAGCAAGAACATGCTTATTACGAAATTACACAATTAATATTATAAAAACAGTTTCAAGTGAACCGGATGCAGAAATACCCCTACTCGAAAATTATCATTTTTAGTATGTGTTACTTGTCACGAGTATTTACGACACAACTCGATTAATGTTTAGTCTGTGAAATGTATGTAAAATTCAAAAGGTACTCGTCAGAAACTTTGTAGAACTATGCTTTACTTGCAAAAAGGTATCAAAGTTTGTAGACTGGTATTGCCTGTCTCTATTGTACGAATATCGCACATATCAAACAGGCAAGGTCAGTCTTCGATGTCTGTTGATGTCTTTTTGTTAATCTCCCCGCTTATATACAGCTTTTCTATATCTTTTACTTCATATGTTTGTTGTGGATAAAATTGGATTTGAAAGTGTTTCCTCGATACATACCCTTAAACCTAGTCATCACGTCAAGTTATTCTGATAAAATTACAGTTCAGGGGAAATATATTCTAAACTAGAAAATTCTTTATATAACATTTATATGCCATTTACTTACCCGTATATTTCTCTTCGCACAACAAAGACAGATATCTGTTCAGTGATTCCATACGGTCGACCACGGCAGATAGTGAAATATGGCCGATAGTCCCAAGATTGGGTTTATACTTCACACAGGCGTCTTTGTATGGCTTCACACAGTTCAAGTATTGTCTATAGTTCCTGAAGAAGACAAATGTACAGGTATTTTGTTCTGCTCCCATTTTGTATTGTTTAACAAAATTAATGTTCGACACACCAAGTAAAAATTTGAAAGAAAAACTTATAAATGTTGAATATACAGTAAAACAGGCTTAAAAGAAAGTACAAGGGACGGGCGATTTTGTTAAATAATAAGCGTCACTAAATTCGTTATATCCATTAAATTTATAATGTATTCTTAATTTTTGATTTACGCACCTGGTCATTGGTCATTTGCAAAATTATTTTGTTAAAAACTTGCACACACAAGTACTCTGAAGCTGACTTGACAAAAATGCTTGAGATTCTGATTTACAATATCATGAATTTAGAGACCAGGTCTTCCAACAATCTATTGGAATTCCCATGGGTACCAATTGCGCTCCGTTATTAGCAGACCTATTTTGTATTCATATGAAGCAGATTTGTGTAAAGTTTTATGCGTGAAAAGGTGGCACTTGATGTGACCTTCAACTCGACAGTCATTTAGATATATCGATGACAAATTGTCAATTAACAATGGTAATTTGCATTCCTATGTCGATACAGACTGGTATATTTTGGTGAGCATGAGAAAAAAGATACCACAGAGTCTGACACATCTGTTTCATATTTGGATATTTTATTTGAAAAAGATGTAAATGGTAATCTAACAATTAAGCTCTTTGATAAACGTGCTGACCTTAACCTCTATCGTCAACTTCCCTTACTTATGCAGCGATATACTCATCGCCTGCATACAGAGATTATATATATTTCAGTTGATTTGATACGCAAGAGCATGCTCTACGTAGGAAAAATTCCTAAAACGAGGTAAATTATTGACAAACAAGTTGATGAAACAAAAATATCAGCAGTCTCGTTTAAAGTCATCATTTCGTAAGTTCAATGGTCGATACAATGACCTTGTCAGCAAATACAATTCATCATTTAGTCAAATGCTGTCTGACGTTTTTAATACTAATTATTAGTCCATTATTTTTACACTGATTTTCCGTTATTTCCCGATCAAGACAAGGAGCACACGGTTGGCAGGGGATGCTCACTCCTTCATAGCACCTGATCCCACCTCTGAGGTCCGTGTTTGCTCTGCTCCTATTTTGTATTGCTTTATGGACTTTGTTATTGAACACTCTTCGTTATCTCCATATCCTTCATTCTTAAGTCACCGAGATTAGAAATGCTTCGATGTAACATACAATTCATTATAAATATATTCGCCATAAGCGTGTTTTAATGTATATTGTTTACAAAATATGTTTGTCACTTACTGTATTGCGCTGACTATATTTTATTCCTGGTTATGTGATCAAAATTCTTTTGAGTTGTATCTTTTAATGTCATGCATAGTGTATGCACTGAGTTCATATTCAAAAAAATCAATTCTCTTTTTAAAAAATTATACCTACAGATTGCTGTAGCCTGTTTTGTACAGATTGTTGTTGCATGTTTTTGTTGTAGATATACCTACAGATTACTGTAACCTGCGTTTGGTGTGGCCTTACCTACAGATTACTGTAGCCTGTTTTTTGGTGAGGCCTTACCTACAGATTACTGTAACCTGTTTTTGGTGAGGCCTTACCTACAGATTAGTGTAAAATGTTTTTGGTGATGCCTTACCTACAGATTACTGTAACCTGTTTTTAGTGAGGCCTTACCTACAGATTGCTGTAGCCTGTTTTTGGTGAGGCCTTACCTACAGATTACTGTAACCTGTTTTTGTTTGGTCTTACATACAGATTACTGTAACCTGCGTTTGGTGTGGCCTTACCTACAGATTACTGTAATCTGTTTTTGGTGTGGCCTTACCTACAGATTACTGTAACCTGTTTTTGGTGAGGCCTTACCTACAAATTACTGTAACCTGTTTTTGGTGTGGCCTTACCTACAGATTACTGTAATCTGATTTTGATGAGGCCTTACCTACAGATTACTGTAGCCTGTTTTTGTTTGGTCTTACATACAGATTGCTGTAGCCTGTTTTGCTGAGGCCTTACCTACAGATTGTAGTAGCTTATTTTTTGGTGTGGCCTTACCTACAGATTGCTGTTGCCTGTTTTGGTGTAGGGATAGACATCAACCAGACATTCTCTGAATAGTTATCCAGGGCACATTCGTTTAATTTCACAAGATTGCACTCTGTTAAAAATATAAATAAATGTAAAGATGTCATGAACATTACCTATATCAAGAGTTAAATAGCCATTAAAAGGGCGTATCAATCTTGACTTTGAAAAGAAAAAGAGTCAGAGGATAAGAAAAATCGTATTAACAACTTCCAAACATGGATTCTGCTAGTATTTTAGATTTAGAAACAAAAATCATTCTAGAGCTAAATTTAGAGGAGCTTCATGCAGTGAAACTGACCCATTTGCGTATTTCGAAATCTAGCACATATGTAATACACCATAAACGTACATGCACTTGAACTTTCAGGAGATTTTTTTCAATTGGAGATGAAAGCACTAAGTCTCTACTTTGAAATATAACATAGAATGTTAGTCTATATATTGGTATATCTACATGGCCATTTTATGCATAAAGTTAACCTAGCTCTACACTTGTACAATTGATGTCTAATCCGGACAATTCCTAGGAAAACAGTTTGTCCGAATTATACAATTCTTCCTATTTGTAGAAACTGTTATTCACCTGACGTTCCGTAACAGGAGTAGACAATCATCTGGAACTCCCATTGGTTCTTGTACAGTAATGACTCCTCTTCGTACTCACAGCGATTGGTCTGGTCAATGATGCATGGTAATGTATCGTCCATGATATCACTGTATCAAGAATCAAGGTTTTACACATGTATTTTTTTTAAATCGTTTTCTTTTTTTTTCTTTTTTTTTTGCTTAACGTCTCTCTAGAGGATATTTTCTTTATATGAAGACACCAATGAATGCATGTAAAGGGCTGAAAATTGAGTCCTTAACTGATGGTTATTGAGCACAAAAGGATTTTTCGTTCTTTCAAAGGCTTCAAATTCATATTCCGTGAGAGAGACAACTGCTTGTGAGCTACAGGCTCTTGATGATTTTTATCTTTATGTAAAAATATTTCGAAGCTCGAAGATTATTCAAATAACTCTCTTAATTTGTGAAAAAAAATGTAGCAGCTATACTCACCTACATAAAACATGAAAAGACGATGGATCATAAGCGTCAACTTTTGAAAAGTCAATTTTATTCCAACAGGACTGATACCGTGTCACGTTGCATCCTTTAAAAAAAATCATATATAATCACTGCTGATACAATCGTTCTATGACGATAGAAATATATCGTCAGAGTTAAATTCAATATCAATGTAAAAAGCAAAATAATATATATTCAGGTCTGATACAATTTTACGGTAAAAAACCAAAAGATGTGTTTGTGAAACACAATTGGCCCCGTATGACAGCTTATGGCGAGAGATGAAGTTTCTCAAATCCTAAGGTTAGGGTCAAAATGTCAAAATTTCAAAATTTTTTGTATCCAAAGGTAGGTCTTATCACAAAAAGTTACACCTACGACCTTCAAAAAAAGCCCAACATGTAGTACTTATATGGTTCAAATAAACAAGCTCCAAAAATCAAGATCTCGAGGTCATTTGGAGAAAGATCTTGTCACAAGGAATACACCTGTAAAATATGAAAGCCATAGCCCCACCCCCTCTTAATTGCTTAAGTAATGGCAAAGGTTAAAAGTTTTGCAGACAAACAGCTAGACAAATGGACGGTGACAGGGCAAAAACTACATACACCCGGATCTTTCAAAACTAGTTGCCATTTTGAATATTTCAAAAGTAAAATGCACATTTTTGTTATTTTTTGTAGTTTCAATAAGATTTCTTACTGCGATATCATATGTGAGAAAAAATACAGAAGGGTTACTTGTTACAGTATGTCGCTCACATCTCTAAGAATGTATAGTTAAACCTGTATAATACGACAGTCACATGTCCAGCTTGGAGACAAATATATATTTATCAAATAGACAGGGTGTTGGATTGCATAGTGTAAATAATCATGGAAAATAGTAAAAAGGGAGAGAAAAATGACATACATAAATGTTATATCCTGTCTAAATACAGGTGCTTGACAACTTAATCTAGTCATACCTAACAGTAATTACCAGTCTGAGTACGTGTGTTTGATAACTCAATCTATGTCATACCTAACAGTTGTTGCCAGTCTGAGTACGTGTGTTTGATAACTCAATTTATGACATACCTAACAGTTGTTGTCAGACTGAGTACGTGTGTTTGATAACTCAATTTATGACATACCTAACAATTGTTGTCAGTCTGAGTACGTGTGCTTGATAACTCAATCTATGACATACCTAACAGTTGTTGTCAGTCTGAGTACGTGTGTTTGATAACTCAATTTATGACATACCTAACAGTTGTTGCCAGTTTGAGTATGTGAGCTTACAATGATCACTTTATCTATGACATACCTAACAGTTGTTGTCAGTCTGAGTACGTGCGTTTGATAACTCAATTTATGACATACCTAACAGTTGTTGCCAGTCTGAGTACGTGTGTTTGATAACTCAATAATGAAATACCTAACAGTTGTTGTCAGTCTGAGTACGTGTGTTTGATAACTCAATTTATGACATACCTAACAGTTGTTGCCAGTCTGAGTAAGTGTGCATGATAACGCCATCTATGACATACTGTGGTTTCATCAATATTCGTTGAGCACCAATTTTCGTGGATTTCGTTGTTAAGCAGATCCACGAATTCAAATGTTCATCGAATAACGAAATATGACATACAATTGTATAGGCAATGCTTTTGTCCACGAAATTACGTATCCTCGAAACTGTCTGTGTTACAAAATCCACGAAAATTGATGCCAACGAAAATTGATGAAACCACAGTACTTAACATTTGTTGCAAGTCTGATTACATGTACGTGTGTTTGATAGCTCAGTCTATAACATACCTAGCAGCCAAGGACAGTCAAGGTAGGCACTGTATCTCCAGTCGTGGACCTGTAAAGCATACTTGTTATACTCTGAACAGGAATTTCGAAAAGATTCCAGGCAATCCCTTTGCTGAATGAGAAATCTGAAATACACAGATTAAATTATCATGATTATTAATGAGTCAAACATAACTTACTATTATATAATTCATTAAATGAAATCCTTCACTTCATCATTGTCTGCAACATGCAACATCGCTTAACCTAAGTAAATTATCCAACTAGTATTTGTCAGCAAAGCACCACACAAACCTCTTATGTTTAACTATCACTAAAAGGTGATGTTAAATCACCACCTAATGATGTCAGCACCACACTTACAATTTATGTTATAACCACTTAATGATATCAGCACCTCCTTTGCCGTTTATATAATTATATTTACCACTTAATGATGTCAGCACCACACTTACCATTTAGGTTAAATCTCCACCTAAAGATATCAGCACCACCCTTACCATTATGTATAATAACCATCTAATAATATCAGTAGCACACTAACCATTCAAGTTAAATCACCATCTAAAGATGTCAGCCAGACACTCACCACATTTGTTCAATCACCACCTTAACTATGTTCTTTTTCCTTATAAAGCGAGTATTCAGATGACGTTTACTCACGGACATTTATCCCTGTTCTTCCATTGTTCCGGCGTTTTTATTCTACATTGGTACATACTCCTCTTATCACAATCACGGGCCGGCTGGTCACCTGTAATTGAAAATTAAAAAAAAAATATTATATATGAACACTTGGATAAAGACGATTTCTGTTGCGTTTAACTAACCGATAGTTATTCGTATTCGAATTATATAGTAATACACATTTCTGAAAAATAATGGGGCGCGGTCAAAAAGAGTGACGTCACTCTTTAAATATTTGACCAAGCTCCGTTATTTTTTCAGAAATTTGGAGTTGCAAATTAAATTGAAAACGGAATTATTTATGTTTACATTTTCCTTCCCGTGCCTCTACCGAGGAGAGATCTTCGACATTTTAACTTGTTTTTTTTTATAGTCATTATTTCGTAAGTTCTATGGTCGATACAATGACCTTGTCAGCAAATACAATTTATCATTGAGTCAAATGCTGACTGACGTTTTTCATACCAATTATTAGTCCATTATTTATACACTGAATTGACGACGGATTTTTTCCGAAATTTCCTGATCATGACAAGGAGCACACGGCGGGTGTGACCGGTCGACAGGGGATGCTTACTCCTCCATGGCACCTGATCCCACCTCTGATATTTCGGGGGTCCGTGTTTGCTCTGCTCTTATTTTGTATTGTTTTATGGATTTTGAGACTGAATACTGTTCGTTATCTCCATATCCTTCTTTCACATACATGTAAATAAAATAAATGTGGCATTCAGTTGTGTATGGAACCTTGATAAAAAAATATCATGAAGCATTAATGTTTTAATCAAAATTTCTTTGGCAAACGCCAACATGTTACTTCTTGTCCTATCATTATTTTTTTACAATACTGGTTCTAAAAAACTTAATTTAAAAAATTATAAAATTTTAAAGTACCTGGAAATAGCCAAGGGCAGTGATGTTCTCCATCAAATTGCTGACTGTAAACTCGCTCTTCATAATAAAAATCACCTGTACAGTTTTTCTTCAAGGGTTTCAGGCAGTTTCCCCAATATTCATAAAAACTAAGAAAATTTTAGATTCAAGTGACTTGTTAACACAATAATTTAAGGAAAAGAAGGCGAAAAATTAAGTCTGTAACATCCAAGACGTTTGGTTTACACAATTTTTACAATTAAGAAAAGACAGCAAAAAAGTTGTTAACATTTTTTGATAAAAAATTCTTGCAGTTTCCTATCAAGGAAGTAAGTAACACTATACTTGCAAGGGTCGATGGATTTTTCATAGTGGACGCCTGCTTTTGTCGATTCACACTGATCTATCGCCGAGCGATTACACGTATGGGGGGAATCATTTGCAGGGAATTCTGGGAATGGAATCGCAGGTATCGAGGATCCTAAAACTGTTGAATATTAATATATTATTCATAAACCAAATCAAGGAAAGTAAATAAATAAACTGAAAGACATCCATGGAAAAAATATTAATATTAAATTAACACTCTGACGAGAAATACCGTGGGGTAACGAATATTGAGATTAGATTACCTGAAATTGAGAATTTCACAAGAAGAATAAGAAAGAAGAATTGACCCGCCATCGTTGTTTTGCATCGTTCTCCTTTCGGATCCTACCCAATTACGGACGGACAAAAAAATGTCACTATACAGTTTAACAAAACACTAAGGTAATGACCACACGCTTTTATTCAGTGGCCAAAGAGGATTACATGCCCGGTGGATTTAAGGCATCACGATTATGCAGGTCATAATGACAATATAAAACTTTTCACATCGTTTTTATACATGTAAACACCCGGTTATGTTAGCTTTTCTGTAAATCGTTCTTCAATGGCAACAATTCATCATAAAAGGAGGACACATTTATGCGTAATGGAGTATGTAATGCAGTTGATTTTATTGCAAGAAATACTCAGTGTAATTGATTCGAGAACAAGGACCAAACAACATTCACTGAGGGATGTTTAGGGGGAAAAGAGCTCCCTACGTAAAGAGGCTCCCTACATAATTTTAAGTGTAAATATTTCGCCATGTGGCTAAAACATCTTGGATAACAACCCAATAGACTCGCTCGCCGAAAACACTTAGTGTATATTAAACGTGAACTTCTCTAATATTTATTTTTTTTTATTATTATTAATTTTAGGGCCTAACCTTTACTCGGACTTACCATCTATTCCATCTTTAGAATTGAGTAGATGATTTTCACTAAATAAAACGCCCTAAAATCGAAGTGAATAAAAGAAAAGATCACATTTCCCTTGACCATATCTGTATTTTTGTGGATTCTCTAATATTAAATCTATATACACCATGCCACTCTTAAAACTTATCTAGTCTAGAGAAATCATAATTATAACAGGGGCATAAGTCTGTCATTAGGCATTTAAAGCAATAGGAGTTGCAATTTTGATGTCCGTATTTTTTGTTGCAAAATTGTAAATAACATTTTCAATGTCTATGGAATCCGGATAGGGCCACGCAGTTCACTATCGCATCATCGCACCATCGAGGTTTGAGTCGATGGTGCGATGACGCGATAATGCGATGACGATGAAGCGATGGTGCGATAACGATGAAGCGATGACGCGATAGCGCGATGACGATGATGCGATGGCGCGATAATGCGATGACGATGATGCGATGGCGCGATGAAGCGATAATGCGATGATGCGATGGCACGATAGCGATGCTGCGATGGTGCGATAGCGATGATGCGATGCTATATCGTGTCTATCGCACCATCGCAGCATCGCTATCGTGCCATTGCGTCATCGCATTATCGCTTCATCGTACCATCGCATCATCGCCATCGCATTATCGCACCATCGCATCATTGTCATCGCGCTATCGCGTCATCGCTTCATCGTTATCGCACCATCGCTTCATCGTCATCGCACTATCGCGTCATCGTACCATCGACTCAAATCTCGATGGTGCGATGATGCGATAGTGAACTGCATGGCCCTATCCGGATTCCATAAATGTCAGAAAAATAACATTTATAATCTTCTGTTGTTCACAGTTGCGATGGAGGAACCTTTTAAAAGCTTTGGTTGGATCAAAATTGTATTATTCTCGTCCCGTACAATAATGATTTTCTATATAAAATTGCATATCGGATTGTAGATACAAGTCTTTCTTCTGCTTTATTTTAGTCTAATTGATCAGAATGGTTTAATTTACATACAAATTTGTTATAATAACACATTTGAACAGCAAAATAAAATTTTCAAAAATACAGCAGCTCATATTGCTTTAAGGCCAATTTTCAGTTAATATAATTATCTTTAAAAAGGAACTGAATGAAAGACAGCGAAAAAATGACTACATATCATTTTTGCTTTCATGCACATATAATTTACCATCGAGATATGTAAAGTAACAACCTATCATTCAGTGTTTTATTGTAGGACTCTTTACATGCATAAACCGGCTATTTATATGTGCATTTAATAAAATTAAACATGCATTTAATAAAATTAAACACTAGCAATATCAACATAAATGTACATGTACCATACATCTAATTAATTGCAGCTGGTAAAAATCGCAGTCTATTTCATAACCCTCCACCCAAATAAAAGTGGCAACTTCGCCTTTGTGTTCTTTTCTTTTCTAAATAATTTCATTTGTTTATTAATTATTTATTAATTGAGAAGAGCTGAAATGCAATCAATTTTAGAGGATAAAACTGAGAACATTTCATTGTCTCAGAGGTATCTCAAATTCAGGAAATTCATATTCCAAAAGGGTAGGGTTGCTCCCTAAACCCCCTATTGGTGAGCAGCCTTTGACCCGTTTGGGACTGGAGCTGCTCAAATACCCAGGCCTGTAATTTATAAGAAAAGAGTCGGATCAAATACTTGCTTTTGATCACAATGAATGTCTTTAAATCATATATATCAAAACATTTCTGGATGTTTAGTTTGTTTTGGACGGTGAGTGAACCTAAGAGTTAAGCCTTCTTTTCAAATATGTAGACCTTGGCAGTCGGTTGTACTTCGGTTGAGGAAAGAAATATTTGCCTTTGTGTTTTATATTTGCTGTTGTTTTGATCTGTATTTTTTGCTTTCTATTTGCTTACTTTGTCAGGTTTCATGTTTGCAGGGTTGTTTTATATTTGAAGATTTTCTGAACAAAACAGATATAATTGCCGGTTTGTAGACTTTCCCTGTACTTTTTGCATATAAAAAAAGTAGAAAAATCATTAGACATAAAAAAAGATAATGGTTATTCAATAAAAATAATCATATCGAAACAGCTAAAAAAAAATGAAATGAGAAGTTTGATACTACCGTACTGAAAATGCCCCGAAAACATAGTTATGCACTTTCACGTACTTGGAGCCATTTAATGCCAACTACATGTTGATGATTTTTAGCTCACTTGAGTCGAAGGTTCATGTGAGCTTTTCTGACCAATGAGAGTCAGGCGTCCGTCTGTCGTCTGTAAACTCTGCACATGATCTACACGTACTTCTCAAGAACCAAATTTCAACCAATCTTGCCAGAAAGCGTCTTTGGTTTGGTGGATTAAATAAAAATTCACAGGAAGTCTCACGTCCTTTTTCAAGGGGAGATAATAAAGAATTCCTGAAATTATGACTCCAAGGGGTTGGGAGGAACAAAACAGATTGAAGGAAGTTTTACGTAAGAATATATAGAAATCGTCTTGAAAAAACATTCTGGTCAAGAACAGCAAAGTCATGACGAGTCATATTTATTATCCATGATGCACCCTCAGATAGTGTAGATTCAAAATTAAAGTCGAGTCACAATGAACCAGAGATTTACAAAGGAACTCTTCTTTTCTAGAATAGGAAAAATCATAAGATTGTTGATATTTGGTATGGAAGCATCTGAGGTAGTGTTAATTTAACCCCCTCCCAGCCTCCGAGCGTTATCTCCTCAGAACTGAACTGGTTTCTGTTTTTATCTTAACCAATATATGCTCGGATGAGCGATGTAGCCGATGAGTCTCTTGGATAAGATTAGGTGTAATGACTTATTCTTTTTATAAACATAAATATACAATGAAATCCTAATTTTACATTAAAGATTATGGGGCTTTTTTTCAAAAATTAAGATTTTATATCAAAAGGTTTAGATTGATAAATAATTTAATCATAGAGATTTCATGAAAAAAAGATATGATTATTCTGAATTAACCAAGAAAATGATTTATCTTTTATTTTCCCAACCACGGTAACAAATGTGATTGCTGAACTGTTGAATGGGGAAATTGAAAAGACAGTAACGAGCTAGTTGAGTTAAAATGTTATAATTGTTAAAGTATATAATCAGTCATACGAAGGCTGTTCAATAGATATTGTTATACCTTTAAAATTTTGTTCCTATAAAAATATATACGATTTATACAATCTAAAAGTCTAACATTTCTAATGTTTTGCTGAGCGGGCATAAAAAAATCGATGTTGAAACGCTGAGAGATGTTGGACGGTCTATGGACTGCTTATGTCACGGAATGGGAGGAGCTTAATCTCATTTTCATTCGTTGGTATTCAAAAGTGACGGACCTGAAGTTACATCTCGGGAGATGTCGAAAAATATTAAAATGAAAGATATAAAAAACATTTATTGACTGTGTTCTCGGGCAAAATGCGTTGTCTCGACCCTCGAACAAAACTGTCTGCCTGTGGCCTAACGGCCTCAGCCAGACAGTTTGGTTCTTGGGTCCGAAAAAAAGCATGTTGCCCTCGAACTCAGTCAATAAATGTATTATGTCATTAGCTCGATGACATACAACTTAGAAATCATCAAGCTTGACTTTCATTATTGAATTTTTAATGAATTGATAACAGTTTATGTGTCTACTTTTCATCACATTGTTTCGTTGAGAAAAGCTGGAAAACAAGGGCTATTTGAGACACTGCATTAAAATTGAATGGCCAAGAATCAGTAAACTAGAGTGAAATTAAACGCTTTATCAAAGCTTCTGTAAAACTTGTTAATATCCCCAAAATATAGTAACTGAAATATGTGAAATTTACAGAAACCAATGTCTGTTTTATACGCACGTGAGGAGGTGGATTTCAATGAACAAAATGATATAATGGGCATCAAAAATGGGCACCGTCCTTGGCGACAAAGACACAACAAGCAACGTATGTTTGCGAAAATTCAACAAATTATCACTGGTTATGTTTTATGGACTTTAGAACACATAGCAAATTTGATAGACATCATTTTGGGTAGTAGTTCGCAATGTTTCAAAGAAAAATTTGATAGTAAAAAAAGTTTATTACTCAAAGGTCACCCTATATTTTGAAAAATGATTGAAAACGACAGCGTGTATGAATAAATAGCAATTATTTTTAAAAATCAAAATTGTACTTATCCACGTTTGTCTGAAATTCAAACAAATAATGAAATTTGAAACCATTTTGCTTTAAACCCTAAAAACAAATTTACTTTTAGATGAACTTGGCAAAACTGCAAAGGCCTAGGAAGAGCAAAGAATTGCAAGAGCACAAAAACAGTTTTATATGCTATTTTCTTAAATATCAGTGGTCTTGTTGTTTACATTCTTATGTTAGAGGAAGTTCAATTTCTGGAGGAGTCTAGAGAGCAAACATTTTGGACAAATATTGGAAGGTATATGAGAGGATGGAACCAGAATGAGGAATTCATTTTATTAAATATCTACATGACATCGTCAAAACCCACAGACCATGATAAGTAGAGTAGTTTTGAGCCTATTATATAAGAAACAGAAAGTTAATGTTTTGTCACACCAACAATATTCGCCAGATCTTTCAACATTTGACTATTTCATTTCCCAAACTTGTGTACTAAAAACAATTAGTAAATGAATAAAAATATTACGGACATATATTAAAAGAGAAAATTTTAGTTAAATCATTAGGACTAAATCATGGAAATGCGTTTTTAGTTTCTTTCCGAGCACCAGTAACATTGTTTATTGAACAGCCCCAGTGTAGACCGTCAACGGTTCTGCATTTTACACGTTTTCCATACAGGCATATGCCGTTACTTATCTTTCTTATGCCAAAAAATTACCCCATACGTATTAATACATTGTTGGGTAAGAGGTTAATTTTATTTAAATTTTAAAAATAGGTGATGTAACGTCATGTCAGGTGCCTGTGGTTTTTCAGATTCAAAACATGGAGACTTGCGAAGAGAAGCGTATGTACATGTAGGTGAAAGTCTGTCCACTTCTCTACAGAGAATTATCATTTCACGTGTGAACATGCGAGACTCCGAAAGGGCGCTGTATGTATCAGGGGGTCCTGGCTTATACAAAGAAAGAATTAGTATATCTAGAAAGAAACGTCTCTTAGATGATTGCAAAATCATATTTACCGAAAAGTACATGAACTTCATGTCATAATCGGGAGAGGCTAACAATGAATATGGATTCTGTATATGTAACTGGTCAATCAATACCAAAAAACGATAAAGACAAAAGATATAAAAAATATATAAAATAAAATATTTATCTATAATTAAATCACTTTGTTATCGTTAAATTAAATCATGGCGGTGGGCAGGTAGTTTCTATATATAGGGAGAGGGGTCCCTAGCATCATTACTTGACGGACGCTGATAAAACAAGGCTAACAATGTGTCAGTTATATTGTGTGATCTTTGTCACCATTGCTTTGTTTTTTGCTCAAGGAGCCAATGCAAGCGCATGTGAGTATCATTTGTTCTTCAAAAAATTATAACTTTTCCCTCTATTTTCCAATTCAGCTCATTATATTCATTCTATAACAACAATTTTAAGAGTAACTCGAAATCTTTTTCTCTGTTAACAGTAAGCAGACAGGTTGACCCATGTGATGGCTATTGTATGAATGGTTTTAATTGTTCGTTGATCTCTCATTTACATTGTAAATGTTCTTGGGAGTACACAGGGGACAGGTGTGAAGGTCTGTATAATACAATGTACATAACTTTTTTTATACATCTTGATTGATGCCCACTGATTTATTTTATATAAGTGTTACCAGACGCTTTCAGGACTGCATGGACCCCCTCCACTTTCCATTTTTTCTTTTCAAATATAGGCCTGGGCCGACACGTCTTTTTCTTATTTTAGTATTCTTATATGCACCAAATGATTTCCATAATATAACCCTTTTGTATCAATAACCTGTTTTTTTAAACTGATATAAATAGGAGACAGAACTATAAAACAAAGTCTTACAATACTTGTATTATCCTATAAATTTCAGTCTGATATTGCCTTTATCCTTACTTTGGCAATAAAAGCCAGACCCCTACAAATTTCCGCCAGATATTCATATCGTCTGTAAATATCGAAAAAAAACCAATGTATACGCCAAGTCCATAAAATGGTACAACGAGTTTCAGAAGTTACATGATTAAAAAATGTTTTGTTTTGTTTTGTTTTTTCTAATGATTTAATTTCCTTTACAGAAAAGGTTCATGTTCTACGATATGATTTTTATAACGTGAAGGAGCTGTTAGCACTTGGGGATCTACGAGACGTGCCTGTATGATAACTTTGTACACTTTGACGTGATCGTTTCTTTTCAAATACCAGTTTCAAAATCGGCTTCTCTAAATATTTCATTTTGATTCACATTCATACCCAAGTTATGAATTACCTAATGGAGAATATAGCTTTTTCTTCTTTAAATAAAGGAATTGGGTCCTGATGGTAAGAGTTGGATAGGCGGAATAAAAAGTAATGAGGAATTCTCACTCTCAACGACAAATATAGGCAATAATGGTGAGTTGTATTTAGAATCGTAAATCTTATTCCTTACATATTTATCATATATGTTTTAAGATGGATGAGTATTCCAACGTTATGGAATATTGAATTTTTAGTCATTTTGCAGACTTTCGGAAATAATGGATACCAAAGTTACGCTAGAATTCACGAATGTTTACAAACGATTTTAATGATAAGCATTAGTCGTCTTGTTATTCTTGATATATTTTTATGTGATGATTTGTATTAAGGAGGATCTCTACACCAATGATGCATAATTGATTTTTGTTGCATGTATTTGTTTCTTATATAATAGGCTCAATATCCGATAAAATTAGGTTCCAAAGTATTTCACTTTTTCTGAAATATTTGAAATATGTTATTCATTTTGTTAAAACTCCTCCATTCCATATTTTTAAAAGCCTAGTGCTTTAAATTTCTATTCAAAGTTTAATGTTATAAAAAAAATTGAAATAATAACCAAAAAAGTTATTGATAAAATCTCTATATAATTTTATTTATATTAAAAAAAAATACAAAAGAAAAACTAAAACAGCATTTTCTTGAGAATAGCTGGTTGCATTTCCTCCAATATCTGAAAATATATATAAGATCAAAGTGACTGACAATAACGCTATTTTATTCCATATCTTCTCATAGGAACTCACACCTGCGTCAATCTGTACTACAAGATGAACAAACCTGGCTCGGCCTTGTCTATCTTTACATTTGAGGGAAGTAGTCGCGAGTATTATCGAAACATTACCAAACCAGGAAAAGGTTACGGGCTATGGAGCCTTGTCCGCTTCACAATTCCAAACTTTAACCGAACCGGTCGATTCGTAAGTATATTTAATTTAATGTTTGACACAATGTATGACACAATGCTATTAATTTTTTCATGGGATTTTTATTATAACAATCACGATTTAACACTAAATATTCTGTCGCGCAAATTGGAAAGGTTTTTTTATAACTTTTGTTAGCATGAGATATACATGTACATTAAAAGGGAATCTCGGACAGTTTCTTTTGTGTAATGAAATATGTAATTAAAGAGTCTTTTATAGGTTATCCATGGAACAACGAAAAACAGTGAAGGAAACCTTTATATTGATGACGTCCAGCTCACTGAACGCTTATGTTATGATGTGTATAGGTTTCTATAAATCAGGAAACCTTTACATTGATGACGTCCAGCCCACTGAACGCTTATGTTATGATGTGTATACATCTGTAGGTTTCAATAAATGGAATTAAACCTCCCCTTTGTTGTCTTTATTTATTTGTGAAGTTTACAAAGATTATACTAACTTTCAGAGAAACAAAAAAGTTCAATTTAACAAAAGATGTAAAACTAACCCTGTAAAGAGTTGACAACAAATAATATAAATAACTTCAAATTCAAATTTTAAATGGGTGTGTTTCGGGGCTTCAACATTCTCATACCTAACATTGGAATTGTACAAATCATTATTTGGACAGTCCGAGGGATTCGTTTGGATGGAACTCGTTCCACTGTTTCCAGAACGAAAGGGGAGAGGGGATGTGGTATAATAGATTGTTGGGCCGTATTATATAAAAAAAGTCTTGTTGTCCCAAAATGTCAACCAAATTACAATTCCAAAGATAAGACAAATGATGAAGGATTCAAGATTAAACCCTGTATTTACAACAAATACACGTCGATTTTTGTTTCCAACCTTTTTGATTACATTAAATCTGAGCATCATCCTTCGTGTTTATGTTCTTCTTCACATACAACTATACGCGGGCTGTCCAATAAATAATGTCCTCGGTGCTCGGCTAGAAACAAAAAACGCTTTTTAATGATTCATTATTTCACTTAAATATTCTCTTTTACTTAAATCATGTCCGTGATATTTTTATCCTATTTCTGATTGTTTTTAGAACACATTTTTGAGTATGGTCCTTCTAATACTGGAATATGGCAGATCCTATGATTTCCTGGACTTGTTTCTTCTTTCTGAAAAGTGTTTTTTTTTTCACGTTTGGAAAATAAAACAAGTCAACTGGTGAAAGATCTGGCGAATAATCTTGGTGTGACAAATCATTCTCTTTCTGCTTATCCTCCAAACTCCTTTATCCTTCACGGCGTGTGGGTTTGGACGCTGTCATGAAAAGATTTGATGTATTCATCGTATGATTTCATGATTCTGTTTCCATCCTCTCATAAACCTTTCGATTTTTTTTGCAAACATTTGCTTTCTAGACTTCTTCAGAAATTGAACTGCCATCCCGCATGAAAATTTGAGCAACAAGACCAGTAATATTTAAGTAAATTGCATATAGAACTGTTTTGGTGCTTTTGCAATTCTTTGTTCTTCTTAGACCTTGGCTGCTTTTGTTAAGTGAATCTTGTTGTTAATTTGTTTTGAGGGTTTAAATCAATGATTTCAAGTTTCATTATCTGTTTGAATTTCAGACATAGTTTTGATTTAAGTATTTAAATAATTGTTTAGATATTTACTCATTTTTTAATACATATGATGACCATTATGCACTAAGTTTTTTTTCTTTAAAACAGTGTAAACTACCCCTAAAATGATGCCTATCAATTTTGCTATGTGTCTTAAAGTCAATCAAATATCATCAGTGATAATTTGTTGAATTTTGGTAGTACATTGGTTGTTGTAAGTCCTTGTCTCCAAAGACGATTCCCATTTTTGATGCCCATTAAATGTATATCATTTTTGCTTATGGAAATCAATCTGCTCATGTGTCTATAAAAGTTAAACAGACACTGGTTGCTGTAATATTTCAGTAAATATTTCTTCGGGATTCTTAAGGCGTTAAAGCAGCTTTAATGAAGCGTTTAATTTCACTCTAGTTTACTGATTCTTTACCATTCATTTTGAATGCATTGTCTCGAACTGCCCTGATTTCCCAGCTTCACACAATGAATTCATGCGATGAAAAGTGGTCACATAAACTGTTATCAATTTATTAAAGATTCAATCATCAGAGAAAGTCGAGTTTAATGTCATATTATTTCTCTGTTGTATGTCACAGAGCTCAGGACATTATTTATTGAACGGTCCTCGTTTATAAAAGTCCTGCTGGACACTATATTTCTTGTGACTTAAAATACATGTATATGTAATTATTGGGACTTAAGTATCACTTACATGTATTTTTTAAATGCAAAATTTTAGGGAACCGCGATCTTTAGTTTCACAAACATTATGATTTATAAAATATAACGCCAGGCGATAGACCAAACATGAAAAAGACTAAACCTTGTCGGAAAATTGACTTAATAACTCAAATATGTTTTGAAATATCGAATTAAGAGATATGAAAACCTTCTCTCCTGAGCTAAACTCAGAAGTTAAAAAAGATAGGTGTCAGGATCAGTATATACTGGTCCCGGCTGACAAAGCAGGTACAACATTGTTTTTGTTTATACGTGTAAGGTTCATTAATGTAATTGTATTTTAGAATAACTTGGAATCAATTAAATTGGTGATGATCTAACTTATACAAAGAGCTTTCTTTTCAAGGAGGAAACTATTCAATACCAATGTCAATTTCGAATATTTTTGATATTCCGAATAATCAAATAAACTTTAAGGTAATTCCACCCTCCTATGATGTCATAGATTTTTGCAAAAACTGTAATTAGTTTAAATTCATACCTAATAGAACAATATCTCTTGGAGGAATGCTTTACAATAGGTGTAATGATAAATATTGTTAAGTTAAAGAATTTAAAATATGCATATTTTCTATATTTAATCAATTATTCAATCATTAAAAAATGTTGACAAGGGCAATAACTCCTTCTAAGGTCTCTTCATTCAGGCATTTGCTTTATTGTAAAACAGTTGCCCTTATATTCACAATTCAAAAGTATCTTTTAAGTAGGAAGTATTAGGAACACTCAGCATCAAAATTATGCATTTTAACCAGTTTTTACATATTTTTCACAATACTATTTACAAAAAATGTTCGATTTTTTATGCTGACATACACTACTGTTTATATATGTGTCGCATATTAAATAATATGGTGACCTATCCATTTT
Organism: Saccostrea glomerata; assembly: GCA_003671525.1. NCBI lineage: Eukaryota > Metazoa > Mollusca > Bivalvia > Ostreida > Ostreidae > Saccostrea > Saccostrea glomerata. Next base: position 201,179 of record PRKT01000286.1, read on the forward strand.
TTACAATAATTTGAAAGTTTAAAGTAAATTAAGTGAAAATAGATGCAGGTTTTGTACTTTGAACCTATAAAATTGTGAGGGTGGAAACACCTTAATAGCTATATCTATATTGGATTCCGAAACTTAAGTCAACTTAAGAGTGAAACTTAAGTAACTTAAATCTTTACAAACAAAAATATCGGATTGCAGTAAATGTTCCATAGAGCTTTTTTCTTTACTCCTCACTAAATTAATAATAACAGTGAAGGAGAAACTTCAGGAAAAATATGTTATTTCAATGTGAATGCCTAAACATTTTAAAGAACTTTTGGAAAAATTAAAAATTACAACATTTTACCAAAATCAATGGTTTAATATCCTATGACTTTTAAATTCTATATTTAACAATTCTCTTATACTCAATTAAAATCCAGGATTTTTTTACATCGTTGACATCCATTTTTTTTTAAATGAAAATGTAACTCGTTAATTTACTTACTAGTACCTTGTCATTCGTCATTAAATTGTTTTGTTCATTCTGATATAGATATTAAAAAGATGCTTGAGTTTCAGATTGACAATATCTATCCTGATTTTGAAGACGAGTTCTTATAACAATCTGTTGAAATTCCAATGGGTAACAACTGCTTCCGTTATTGGCAGAAACTTTCTTGTAATTAATATATGAATAAAATTGTAAGATAAAAAAAACTTACACAGGAGAAAAAAAGGAGAAACCTACTATGGCCTTTGTCTCGACATTTATATTTATCAATTACAACAGTTATTTCCACTCATATCTCGGCTTGAAATATCCAAGTAAGCTTAAAAAAGGATATTACAAAACCTGAAACAGCTGTTTCATGTATATATCTTACTTAAAAAGTTAACGTGTTAATGGCAACCTAACATCAAGCCGTACGTTAAACGTAACGACTTCAACTTTTCTATCGTTAACTTCCCTTATTTGTCTATCAACATATCCCTTTTTTGTTCAAAGTATTCATGTTCAGTTAGAGAATTGGCTCTTAAGATGTATGATCTGGAATTTTTGTTCTGTTCAGTTATTTAGCATCACTATAGTAGCATTATTTACTTTATAAATATTTAATAAAAGAGTCACTATTTTTGAAAGTAAAATACAATCATATGGTGAGAAATATGTCCTCATATGCGTTTGCATGAATTTATACTAGTAAATTACATTACATAATTATCTCAGGGTATTCTGTACCTACATAAGGGTTATATATAAACATAATTCGGCCAGCACAATATGAATAAAAAGCTATCTGGGCTTTTAGAAAGTAAATTTTTATAGAGTGCAACAAACTAAACCCAAACTATAGCCACCTCTTAAAAATTCACTTAACTTTTTTAAGGCCCAGTGTTATTCCCTGTAATATGAAACACACAAGAGTTATATTTGCCGTTCTGTGCACTTTTCCGTACATTTTGAATTTAAAAAAATAACAGCTTGAAACTGATCGAAATAGCATTAGACATGATAAAAGTTACCAGGGGATATTCAATAAAAATATCCTGTTTTTAACAGCTAAATTTTTTTTTTAAAATTGATACTAAACATATCGAAAATGACCCTCAACCATAGTAATACATGTGAGGGTTTTTTTCTAAAAAAAAAAAAAAAAAGAATATAATAAGTATTTTTTTTTAAATTATGCATTACAATACAAATTCTTTGCATAAAGATAAACGTACAACAAATCTTTCATTCTACATTTTAGGTTATGAAGCAAACATTTATTATTTGAAAATTTAAGGATTAAAACCAAATTTTTCAGAATACTTAAAGCTATATGCGAGCCTTAAAAAACACTGAGAGGGAATTTAGTGTAAATCATATACACAAAACCAGTATATGTTGGCAGAATAGTTTCATATTTAATGAAAGCTATTAAATTAATATTAATATAACCTTTTTAATTTTGGCTATCTGAGCTAAAAAAAAAAAAGATGCGCCACATTTGACTTTCAAAATATTATAATTATGATAATATACCCATCAATAGAGATAATATATAAATGGATTGAATAACTAGGACAATGATTTATCAAGTTGTTGTATTTTCCTTTCCATGGGTTGACTTCGGATTTGCCAACAAATGTCATTGGAGGCCAACAGATATTCAATTTTTAATTCAAAATTTCAGTTTTTTGTGAAAATAGACCTAGCTGTCAAATCTCTACATAACAACGGAATAGACTATTTACAAGAGGTCGTTCTAAAATGTTTCGGGACATACTGTAATCGATAAGATATGGACGCTAAAATACTGTAGACTTTTAGCGGTATTTTTGTTTTCCAAAGACTGTTTATTGCAAAACCGCTGTATAAGGAAAAGAAAAAGATAGAGACTTTCATTGGAATTAAATCCTAGATTTAGAGATAACACAGTTTAAAATAAGGTTTCAAATGCCAGTTTGCAATTAACTAGAATCTTTCCAACTAACTATAGATATCAATTTAATGTCAATTAACTAGTAGTATGTTATACAAGTACAGTTAACGATCATTCAAAGGTAAATATGCGGACTCAAGATGGAGCTGTCAGTTGGTTTTGTAACCTCTTCCCCAATCTCTTTGATTCTTTTCATTATCATATTAACATAGATACAAGTAAGTGCCTCAAATGACCTTTGCCCTCTCCTACCCACTTATTCTCCCTCCTCTTCTGAAAATACACACCGAGATAAAATGGCAAGAAATGCTCATATGGAGGAAAACAATTTGAGAAGATTTCAGTTTCTTGCATGAAGATTAGATGATTTAATCTCCTCTACTAAGAATTGATTTCGAAACATGGAAAAGGAGATAACTACAAAAAATGGTCTTTTTTTCGAAAATAGTTTTTCAGCAAAACTATTTGTCATGAACAGATTTAATTCATTTTGTTTAGTGTTAACGATAAATATTTAGAAAAAGGTGTCACAAAACCAAATAACAGAAAAGTACGGAAGCCCTGGAGGGACATTGACTTACTTGTTATGACTTATTTGTTATAACTTATTTGTTTTGACTTATTTGTAGTGAATATTTTGTTGCTAGTTATAACTAAGTGTAAGAAAGCTAATAAGAACCTGTTACTTGGCTTACCTTTATAATTAAAATGATGTTTAACTGTGGTTTTTGATGGATGAATTGTAGTTCAACGTCCAGTACAGTTGAGATTACTTTATTATTTTAGTTGGTATACCTTAATTCTCATTTCTTGTTTCTTAACAGTTATTACTTAATTTGTTTCTTCCAGTCTGCATAATGATCGAAGACAATAACATGACTACTATTTTATCTTGTCGATAGTAATATATTCAATGGCAAAATATTACTGGTGTCTTCTTTTCTGAAACTAAATAATGCCTCCATCTTTAACGCCACTTTTTTGTTAAGTAAATCTGTTATAACAAATCTCAAATAACACGAATTCAAAGTTAAGTCATAAGAACTAAGTCAAAACACATAAGAAGTAAGTCAATGTCCCTCCAGAGCGTCAATAATAAACAGACAAAAACTTAGTTATCACACCGGTACTGTTCGTTGAACTACAAATATACACTTCTTCATTAAAAAAAACACAGTTAAAATGGGACTAAGCATCATTTTAACACTTAGTTATAACTAGCAACAAAACTTTCAAAACAAATAAGTCAAAACAAAGAAGTTATAACAAATAAGTCATAACAAGTAAGTCAATGTCCCTCCAGGGCTTCCGTAGAAAAGAAAAGAATGATGGTGTGATATCAAAAATCTCCAAAGAGTATAACTGATCCTTTTTAAAAATGTTTCTTTTTTTCTTTTAATAATCTATGAAAGATTTTTTAATAATTAATTTATAAATAATATGTTATACTTAGCCACCTCTGTCGGTTTGTACAATACTCAATTTGCCTTAAATCTATATAGAAATAATTTTTGAGACTAATTAAGATACTAATGATTATTTTTTTTTTAGCTATCTTCTAAATTATACTAAAATTGATTGTGTTTACTAAGCAGGAATCAGCATTTTTAGAAAAAAAAATAAGCTTTTAGATGATCGCAAAATCATGTGTACTATAGAAAGTGCATCATGTCATAATTGGGAGAGTCTGGTTAAAAATATGGATTCTGTCTATGTAACTGGTCAATCAATACAAAAAATGATAAAGACAAAAGATATAATAAAAATATAAATTATTTATCTATAATTAAATCATCGTGAATAAAAATACATGTATCTAGAAAGAAACGTCTCTTAGCTGATTGCAAAATCATATTTACCATAAAGTACATGAACTTCATGTCATATAGGGGAGAGGCTAACAATGAATATGGATTCTGTCTATGTTACTGGTCAATCGATATAAAATAAATGATAAAGACAAAAGATATCATAAAAATATATATTATAAGATATTTATCTATAATTAAATCACCGAGTTTATCGTTGAAATTAAATCATGGCGGTGGGCATGAAGTTTCTATATATAACGAAAGAGGTCCCAAGCATTAACACTTGACGGACGCTGATAAAACAAGGCTAACGATGTGTCAGTTATATTGTGTTAAGGGGCCAACGCACGCGCATGTGAGTATTATTTTATCTTCAGAAAGACTTGTTTGAACTGGTCCTCCTATTTTTTAAATTCAACTCATCAGATTTATTTTATGACAGTTTTTAAGAATAACTTAATATTTTTTTCTGTTAACAGTAAGCAGACAGGTGGACCCATGTGATGGCTATTGTATGAATGGTTTTAATTGTTCGTTGATCTCTCATTTACATTGTGAATGTTCATGGGAGTACACAGGGAACAGATGTGAAAGTAAGTATAGTACAAAAACCATCATCATAGTTTAATAAAAAGTTATATATATTGATTTTATTTCAAGATACACAAATCTTCAGAAGCAGAAGAATCTATTGATCACTGTGGGTGTGACCGGTCAGCAGGCACTCCCCCATGGCACCTGATCCCACCTCCGTATTTTCTCTGCTCCTATTTTTTTGTTTTATGGAATTTTCAGCTTGAATTCTGTTCGTTATCTCCATTATTATATTTCATTCTAAAGCATGTAATTTTGAATCTATCATAGAGGTTAGGCAATTTACTAATATGCTACGTGTTTTTAGACGCGATATGAATGAATTGAATCATTTTTTCTAAATTGTTATAACAAAAAAATTTAGTAAGCTAGCAGTTTTAAAAGAGATACAGTAAAATAAGCTTAAAAAATCAAAGTACCAGGGACGGACGATTTTGATTCGTTGTCAAAGTATATCCTTTCACAAACTAATACACGTATACGTATATAAAGGAGCCACCGGGAATAAAACTTACTTAGCTGTAAGTGTCAATCCATTTTAAGCCTGTTCGCTATACGCGTGTGTTACTGTTGTAGCTTGAATCAAATTAAGGATGTTTTAAACATACTTCACAGAGGAGGTATTTGTGCTGAGACATGACTTCGGGACCACAAAAGACTTGAAAATGCTGGGAGACCTTATAGACTTGCCTGTATGATGTTTTCCTGAATTTGCTTCTACTCTTTTTTTAAATTCTTTTTTTTTCTTTCCTCTTTATTCTCAACATTCATTTTTTTAAACATTTCAAGTCAGTTTAAGTCAATCCATATTTATAATTTTGTCTTTTGATCAATTGTATAAATATTGATTTTTAAAACTGTTTCTTCTCTCAAACAAGGAGCTAGGTCCTGATGGAAATGCCTTTATAGGCCGAATAAACAAGGGTCAGGAATTCCGGCTTTGGGAGGCAGGTGTTGGCACGAAGGGTGCGAATGGTGAGATCATGTATTTTCAATTCACAATTCAGCAAAAGAAACAGATAAATTTAATTTTTTAGAATGATTAAATACCTGGTGAGTTTAACTTATCATAACTTAAAGAAGAAAAATAATGTCTGAAAAAAATGGAAAAGTGAAACTTTAATAAATACCCCTAAATGTTTGATAGTCTCTCGCGAAAATATGATAAAACAAAATCGAGTGACGTATTTTTATCATCTAATAAATTATTACTTTTTTCACTATCTTCACACAGGGACTGACACCTGTGTCAGCTTTAGCTATAGAGTGGAAGCGCCTGGCACCGTCCTAGCCCTCTTCTTTTATGTATCAAATCTTACACCTCACCCTTACCGATCTCTTGTAAAGATTGAAGACCCAGGGAATGAACCCCATAAATGGAACAATCTACAGTATGACTTACCAAAAGAGAACTTCAACAAGGATGCTCTATTGGTGAGTTTTGTCATATTTATTTTTTATTGAAATCCAGTGTTTTTAAGGGTTTCTCATACAGTACAAGTAAGTTCACAAGATTTAAGTTCCCCGGGGAAAAGAATATTTTAGGCACAAAGTGAAAGTTAAATGCCTTTCTCAAGGGACAGGGGAAGAAATCTGATTAATTCTTTCACATTTTTCTTGTTCACGGTTTATTATGCCGATATGGTGTTTATTATATATATATTTACATACTCTGAGTTTAGAAAACCATTGCTGTTTATCAGTTCATGAACAACTCATACATGTCGTTGAGGCATATCACCTGTACAGATTTCTTTATCTTGATGGCTGTTCCATCAATGAAACATACACTATAAATGTACACATCAATAAAACAATAATTAATCTTTTTAATTCTACTTTAAATGATCATGCATACAAATATAAATAAAAACAATAAAATGTTTTTCTTGGGTTGTTATTGTTTGTTAGCAATAAAGACTTCACTATTCCAGAGAACATTTGTATTACGCGGATTATGTTCTTTTTTCTCTGCAATAGCTGAGACATTAGTTTCCGTACATACAACCAAAGAAAGCATTTTATGGATAAAATATTAAAAATGTTAAGAAAATTACAGTTTAAATTTTTCTTCATAGACATTATACGGAAGCACGAAAAAAAGTTCCGGCAGACTCTACATTGATGACGTCATGATCGCTGAACGCAAATGCGCAGATGTGTTTGGAGTATAAAGTAATAAAAAATGAAACATCTTTAAGTCGTCCTGTTGTTATTTTAATTTTAATCAGGAAAAGGTTGATTTAACTTTCAGCTCCTTTTGTTTTCCACGTGACTGCAGATAATTTATGTAGAAAAGCTTGATTTATTCTATTATACCCTATTATTCCTTAAATAAACTTTTCATGAGATATTGAAATTAAAGCAATTTACAATTTCACCGAATTATCAAAATAAATATAAATGGTCAAAGTTTTCGTGAATGAAACACACAACGTTTTACTTTTTTAAGCACACTGGCGTCCTTTTGGCAGGAGACTGAAATTTATCATTTGATTGCATCATGCATATGGTTGTCTCACAAAACTCAACGGGGGAAATAAATTTAGCATCTATCTATAAATCTAAACGGCAAAATAATGTCTAGAGGAATGAGTTAGCATATAGCCCCAGTCTAGGTTCAAAACTATAGGCGAGTAAACAGAGTACTAGAGTAGTATTAAGAAAAAAACCCGTTTAAACTGTCAGAATAATCTTGATTTTATTTCATTGCGTTTCTGAACATTCCTCAAAGGTATTAAGAGCTAATTCCATTAAACATTGTAGCTCTCAGGATTTATAATTATCTACTGAACTTGACAAACCCTTTTTGGTTATCTTCATCACAAAATGGAATTGGAAATGCATGATTCCCATTCCATATAAAAGAAATTAAAAGTACTAATTCTTGAATAATGACCACCGCTCTGTTCGATTTCATTTAATAGAGGACAGTTTGCAATTCTTGCTAGGTTTAAATATTATCATTGGGACGCTACTTGTGCGTAAATGTAGCTTGGTTCATCATCACCAATTGTGCATTTGAAACTTAAAATCAAATAACTGCACTGAGTACCACCTAAGCGGGTACCACTTAAGCTTCTTATACGAAATATTCTGGTGAGCTTGAGATAAAAAATACCACAAAGTGTTATACATCTGTTTCATATTTGGATATTTTACTTGAAAAAGACGTCGATTGTAATCTTACAATTGTTAGCAAATACAATTTATTGAATCGTATGCTTACTGACGTTTTTCAATTGAATGTCGACAAATCTGTGCTTTAATAATTTCCCAATGATGACAAGGAACACAAGACGGGAGTGACTGGTCGAAAAGGGATGCTCCCTCCGCAATGGCACCTGATCCCACCTCTGATGTTTTGGAGGTCCGTGTTTGCTCTGCTACTATTTTGTTTGTTCTGTTCTAATTTTGTTTGTTTTATGGACTTGTGATTTTAAATAATGTTCGTTAATTTCATATATTTTATGAAATCAAAACAAACCTCAATATTTAGATAAAATTATTTCATTAAAAGTACTCAAAACTGTGTATTGCTTATAACACAGGAGTCTAAAGTTTTCAACGTCAAAAAAAAATCTGGAAAAAAAATTTTCACCCTCAACTAAAAAAAACACCAGGATGGCAACGTGTTTTGGGGGGACCTACCTAAACAAATAGATCTGGGCTTGGCCAGAAAAATCTCGCAACTAATTCAGTATCCGAAGTGTCTGTGCTATTTATATAAGTTAAGAAATCCAATCTACTTTGACTTTTACACTCCAATATATTCATCCAAATAAAGCATGAGACAAAATAAACTATAAGTTTAAAAGACATTAAAATATAAAAGACAATGTAAAATTGTTACTGAGAAAACATTTCAAATTGCTTCCAATAATTTATTATCTAACCTTTTTGTACTCACAAAATGTGATTTTTCTGGCATTGAAAATTTAATAAGCAAGAAAAATATATTAAAGTCTTAAACATTTGCTTAATTAAGGCACATAGGTCAAATTTGTCTTAATTTCAATAATTTTATGGATTTTACCCCAAAAAAGTGTCTTTTTTTGTTAAGATTGCCTCAATCATTTCCTGGACTTTCAGGAATTATTTATTTTATTTGTCACAATTCGTTGAAAGAATTCATAAGAAATAGTATAATAGATGTTTCATAACCAGCATAATTTGTTTCACTGCAAAACAATTATGTAAAACGCTAATTTCTTGGTTCGATATAACGATTATGCAAGCCTTTAGATAAGTATCTTTGCTTACAGCAAACAAAACAAATGGAAGTTTATTTGACAAATATTGGGATTTTATAAGTTCAGGCATGAATGAAACTACACATATACCGTATCTAGTTAGTACCTTTAGCAGGACTACGTGGTCGAAAATTAGGTGTGTTATTAATGTATCTATTGTGTTGTTGCAAATCATATTCAAAGTGGACCAACGTTTATTGAAAGCTTGAATTAAGCATTAATGGTCATAATAATTATTTCAATACGACAATTCATGTGTGCTTCCAGCATTCTGTAGATGTAAAAAAAAAACATAAAACAAAACTAAATTTTCTAAAAGAACAAAAGAAAACTGCATGTGATTTACTATCGTAATATGAATATCTTAATGTACATTTGACTTTTTGGGGAATATTTAGGAATAGTGATAAAATGATAATAAACTTAAATCTACATGTACATATAATGTTCATATGTAACTCTGAATCATCTAAAATAGTCTTTAACAATAAATACATCAAATATCTCTATGAGTTTTTAAAACAATGTTTAACCACCTGGCATATCGTGTCAAACATTTATATACTGGATTTATTCCATTAGCAAGGTATCATTTTCAATTTGAATTGTACATAATATCTCGTATGAATAAATCTCGTACATGATTGTGTAATTTTTTTTATTTGTATTGTATAATTTTCCGTCTGTATTATATAATTTTCCATCTGTATTGTATAGTTTTACATTTGTATTGTATAAATCTTCCATTTTTTATGTATATAATGTTTTTATTAATTAATATTTTATATTTTTGATTACGTCATATAATTTTCAATAAAAATACAATTCAAAGCGAACAATGTAGAATACAAATAAGAAATTATACAATACCTTTTCAATGCAATGGAAAAAAATATTAATTACATCGTTTAAATGTAACTATTTTATGTATTATTTATATATGATATAATCTTTATTTTGAGAGTTCCTTTTCTTTACAATGCAAATGCACGTAGGAAGACATTGGAAGCAAAAGCAGTTAAACAAAAGTACAAAATCAATTACAATCTTTTGTAACTAATTTTTGACATGTAATAGTCTATGTCTAATCATCGATGCTAATTTAGAAAAAGTTGTCAAGTTTATTTGATTCCAAATTTTTTTTTCAGCTCAGACAAGAAAACACGTTTTTGTAGGCCGATGAGAGATTTCTACTGCAAACAAGGACGCGATTGGTTTTCTATGAACACATGTGTACACATCAAGTCACGTTTATTCGGTCGATGTTGCTTATCAATAAATACATATAAAATTTATTCCAGCGTAGAATCCCTTTTATTCTTAACTTTTCCTTTGTTGAGTTGTAACCAATACAGTAATGGTTTTACTGATCCTATACTTCTTCCATTTTACTATTTCTGTTTATGCCAACTGTTGTCTTTCATGGACCAAAAACAGTGACGTCACAGACAAATATCGTCACACCCAAAATATCAAAAACTCCAGTAGCGCGTGCACTCTCCGGGAATGTATGTCCTTGTGCGCGTCCTCCCTGGAGTGTAGGTCCCTGGGGTATGATGAGGGGAATTGTGTTTGCTATATGTATGACGAATATTCTACGTCTAAAACGGTAACTTATCTCTCGATACTCGGTTGGGAACACTTCGATCTTCTGCAAGGTAAGTACCAGTAAATGTAACTGGCATATTAAAAATGCCATTGTTAGTTAAATACATGTATCATGTTGAACAATAAAAGTTTTTTTTCCTTTTTAGACGAAATTTACTAGTAAATGAAAAACACTTCAACTAAAAGGATCTCATTACTTTTTCTCTAAATGCATTTTACCCAATATTTGTGTTTAATTAGATTAAATTTTTAATATTGGTAATTTCTCTAGCTATCTTAGAAATCAGAAGAAAAAAAAATTTCTAATAAATACGTGCATGTTTGCGTTTAATTTTAAAGCAATATGAGCTGCAACTTTGATGTCGGAATTTTTTGTTGCAAATTGTAAATAACTATTTGATTGGCAGAAAATAGAATGTATTTATAAGCTTTTATTTAATCAAAATTGCATTATTGTCGTCCTATACAAAAATGATTTCTTATATAATACTGTATATTCGATTGTAAAAAAGTCTTTCTTCAGAAACAATTTAATGCTTTATTTAAATCTAATTGATCACAAAGGTTTGGATTACATACAAATATATCATAATAATACATTTTAACAGCAAAATAGATTTTTCAAAAATGCAGCTCATATTGCTGTAAACCAGGGGTGTTTAACTTTACATTTCTTTATAATATTTTTTAGATAGGGAATCTGCCATTGACTCTTGCGCGTTTGATTATGAATATCAAGGATCTAATATCATTTATAAAGACGTACAAAGTAAGTATTATTTATTCTTGTAAAGATGGACGAAGTATCTACTAATATATATATACACAAAAGAATTCAATGGATTTTTATTAAATTTAATTTCAATCAATGCAATTTCTGTCTGTTCACATTAAAACTAGACTGAAGGTAACAAGCCTTTTTTATAGAATAAATTTTTTTCTAAGATTTCCCTATTTCGGCGTTTCATAAAATAGGCAGGGAATGCTGTTATTAAATCTTGAAGGAAAAATATGACTTACACATTTTTAGGACAATTGTAGTTGTTTTTACAGTTGGCCCCACCTTAAATACCACTTATGTAAGTTTTACCAAAAGTCGTAAGCCCAATCTATTGTACTGTTAAAGAGTGTTTAACGATAAATAATACGTTTAAACAATTTCTGAAACGAGGGAAGGTATTGACAAACAAGCTGATAAAACAAGAATTTTAGAAGTCTCATTTAAAGTTATGATTTTGTAAGTTCTATGGTTGATACAATGACATGGATAGCGAAAACAATCAGTTGTATCATCAAGTCAAAAGCTGACTGACGTTTCTTCATACTAATTGTTAGGCCATCATTTACATACTGAATTGGTGACAGATTTTTGCGTTGTTTCCCAATCATATCAAGGCACATTCCTTAGGTGTGACCGGTAGGCAGAGGATGCTCACTCTTCTATGGAACCTGATCCCAACTCTGATGATTTCGAAGTTTGTGTTTGCTCTGCTCTTATTTGTAAAATAAAATGGACTTTTGAGCTAGAATTATATTATCTCCAAATATTTCATGTATCTTCAAGTGATAGTATTCAAAACTGATTTTTTTTCCTTTTAAAATGAACAATGATCAACAAGTGATGAAGAACATATAACCCCTATTCTTATTCAAAGTTGCGTGAGGGAAACGCTACCCTTAAGACTATTTTTTTTTTCGAAAAACAAAAAGAATTTCTGTCTTTCATTTGACTCTATTCTTCAAACTGGTATAATTATATTAAAAAAATCTCCAAAGTTTGTAAAAGATTAGAGGCACATATTGTGAAAATGAATTATTTTGTCGAAAATTATTGCGACATAGCTTTCAGCGTAAGGAATAAAACATACATTGTATTTTCTGTTCAGATTTTTTTAGTTCTAAATTTATATTTCTCTTCATAGATTTTCCAGATAACAAAGGAACGGATTTTGTTGTTGCCTTTATGGAAAATTTTCAAAGAGCGTTACCAGTTGAACTTTTCATAACCACTGCCAAACCTTACGAAGTAAAGGTCGTAGTTACTTCTCCAAAATGGAATACGCCTTCTGTATATGAGTCCTTTACTTTGACATCTGGTCAAACAAAGCAGTTATTTATTAGCAATGAGTTTCGTATGTATGGAACAAGCGAAAGTCAAAAGGCGCTGAGTGTGTCTGCTAGTGATGAAGTTATCGTTTATGGCGTCAATAAAGAACGCTATTCTACTGACGCATTTCTCGCCTTTCCGGTTGATGTTCTTGGAACAGAATATTACACGGTATCTCATTTTCCCTCAAATTATAACACTGAATTTCTTATATGTGGCGTTTTTGCAGATACTTTTGTTGAAATACGAATGAAAATGAGCGATAAGTCTAAATTTGAGTTTCGGTCCCGACGTTATGGTAATGGCGACGTCCTCAAGTTTCAGATGAGTCCATTCGACACGGTACAGATACAAGCTCCAGCAGACATAACGGGAACAAGGATTGAATCAAGCCAGCCCGTGGTGGTTTATAGCGGTAACAGGCGGACGAACGTTGGATCTGGCAGAAGTAAAGATCATCTGGTTCAGCAAATGACACCAACAAAATCTTGGGGCAAACGATTTATAACATTGCCTATCCCTACTCGAACAACCGGTGACTTCTTCCGGTTCATTGCAAGTGAGGACAATACGGTTGTAGAAACTATTGGATTTGACTATCAGCTTAATCAAAATATTTCATATACATTGAACCTTTCAAAGGCAGGTGACTTCTCAGAAAAGTATCATTCGTCATATATGTACAGCCTTGTCACTTCTACAAAGCCCATTATGCTGGTTCAGATTGTGTCGAGCCAAGTTCTGGAGATGGCCGACCCAGCCATGACACTGATCCCCCCAATTGAACAATACAGCTCAGAATATGTATTCACCACCCCAAAATACTCATTAGGCGAATATACCAACTATTTTATGTTCGTTGTGCACTGGAAAGATGCAGGTGGCTTACAATTAGATGGAGTAAACCTACCATCAACTCAGGTTTATAAACAAATAATAGGAACTCAGTACTTGGCCTCTTATGTTGCGGTGTCTACCGGTTCTCACTCATTTCGCCACACTTCACCCATTGTGGTCTTTGGGGGATATATTTATGGACTCGCTTCCTATGAATCATATGGATTCCCTGCCGGAATGAGGTTGTCTCCCATAAATACGGTACGAAATAGAATCGATGGTTGTGAGAAACCTTTATCAATTTCAGTAGATCTTGTTTTAGATAAAAAAGCTAAATGACTGTGAAAAAGAGGTCTACTGAAGAACCATTTTAATTTCACGGGTTCAATGTTTGTGGTCAAGCAAAGTCTTTACTTGTTCGTGGTGACGAATTTCGCAGGTTACTATTGCATTGTTTGGTACAGATTCAATGAAACAGTAAGTTGATAAAATAAAATAGATGTTCGTGGGATATAATTCGTGGATAAGGGTGACCCAAAAAATTAACGAAAATTGGTCCCCCACAAACAATACTGATTCCACAGTTTTACATTTTTTATGAAATCTACAACTGACGCAACGTATCTTTTGTTTTTCACCTTCAGCCGTGCAATGTTACCAATGGCGATGTCCCGGATGGAATGGATAATGACTGTGATGGACTCATTGATGAGGAAATCTGTGATAAAACTTTAATAGGTATCGCATTATTCTATTTATTCCAAGACCAAAAGCGATGGTTTCTTTTCTGAGTAAACATCTTGAAAGTCTTGAGATACGTTGCAAAAGATTTTATTGCTATACAATTAAGGCACTGTGTGAGAGCTTTTGAATTGAACAAAATGCTTAATACATTCGTACATTTTAATAAAATACAAAAAAAATCTTTTAAATTGTTCAGCTTTTAATTAAAACAGAAATCTGAATAGGCATACAAAGTTATTCATTTTTACAATCAATATTATTGGTATTTAGACGTGGAAAGATTGATTTTGCATCAGAGAAAGAAGTAATTGCGCTATTTTTCATAAAAAATATAAGCACACAATCTGGCAATGAACGACAAAATTCATTTTGCAGAGTAATGCATTACAACATCAATTGTTGATATTGGTTAAATTTTCTAAAGGGGTTATCAAAAGACATCATTAATAATATCTATATCTTTTCCAATTGAAGGACTTAAATTGTCATTTTTGTATTGAGACCGGGAAACTTATATTTTTTTTTCATTTTAATATTGAATTTATTTTAAGTGATTACAATCAAACGTACTTACTGGCACTTAACAACAAAGAAAGAAATGTTAAATTTATGAAGCTTGTTGACTAAATTCTGATAAACTAAGTAATATAAAAACATGACTTGTGATAACATATGAAATAAATTACATGTAATATAATTTTATACCACAATATTTCATCTAATTGACAAAACGATATTTATCCTCGCAGATGATGATGCTGACGGACTTATAGATGAAGATTGTTCAAAGCATCCACCGAGTAGGTATACGTATATCATTTATCATGTTTACCATGATGATTTCCTGCAGATATTATAGTTCGTTGACAATAAATAATGCATATGTCTAATTATCCTTCAAATTTAAGCCCAAATGTAGCAGCAATTAACGACCTGTCATAACATATTCAAGAATTTCTTCTGTCCTCGCATTATGTATCAATTCATATGTGTGTACATTATTTATTTTAAAGTCGATGGCCAGTGGAATGCTTGGACAGCATGGTCGGAGTGTCAGTTACATTGTGGAAAGTTTGTATCTGAAAGCACGGGCGCATCCTTCCGGTCACGTGTTTGCAACAATCCCAAACCACAGTATGAAGGCTTACGATGTCCTGGGAAATCTGTAGAACTTGTTTCTTGTGTTCCAGATGGTAGGTTCTGCAGTTTCTACACAGTGTGTTTGTGTCGACATTGCTTTGACTTGATATCATGCATGATTTTTATCCTTTTATTACATTTTAGTCTTTTATTGTTACTTGATATCAGTCACCTATAACCTATCAGGATTAGCTAAACAGCTATTCTCGTCGACAAATGCATTTTTGTGAGATTTTACAGGATCTTTTTCATGCAGTTCTATCAGGTACAACCAGTTGGTTACTAAAACAGGTTTCAGGAGTTTGCTTTGTGTTGATTTCATGCAAATTCACTGGACAACATTGTTGTAAGGCATACCAGGTATTTATCATATCTCTTGTACATGTATTATTTTTCTTCGTTTGAATTTTGTATATTTAAGATATTTGTGGTTGCTGTCCACCTGTTTTCAATTGTGCTTCAAGCAACAGTACCACACTTTGCTATCAAGTCCACGAAGAGCCTTCTAGAATCCGAGATATAGAGGAAAACTGTGAGTCAGAAGGGTATCACCTCCTAAAATTGAATAGCAACGACAGAGTTCTCTTATTCAAAAATTTAACGGGTGAGGAAGATTTTTTTTCAACTTTTAGCTCTCTGTAACCCAGTTGCCATATAGACTTCTCGCTTAGAACTACTGGGACAACTTCTACCAAAATTATTTTCATCAAGCATGAAGAGTCCTTCAGTGGTCTCCCGAATCATGATACAGTGTATATGTAGTGTACTGGTATGTAAATGATAGGGTGAATTCAAATTCTTAATATTTATTCTTTAAAATATGCAGAGCAATATTGTTTGTCTCAAGTTTCTGAAGAAGTTCTATACAATAAATTAAGGTTTTCAGTGCCCCTTTCTTCCAATTGTCAACTCTGGGTTGTGCATTATTAAGACTATAGCTGAATATCTCTCAATCGTTTAATTTTGAATGTTGGTGTATAAAAGTAAGATAAACCTGAAAATAAATCTTTAACCATTATAACTTATATTTATTATAGCCAGTTTTCAAGGATCGAGTTACCTCATTCAAGGAGAAAGACTTGAATACCCAGGAGAATGGGTGTATGTTGATGGAACTAAAGTGAGTGACTTTGATACTCAGTGGAGTAATCAGTCCGACCCGACGTCAGTGAACAATAAAGATGAGTTCATTGTACTCTATCCTGACATGGATTACAAGTGGACTAACAGGGTTTCCTGGTACACCGTGTCAGGTTATATCTGTGAGGCATGACAAAAGGACATTTGAAAAATGTTTTGTGAAAATACAGTAAGCATACGCTTTTTAGTGCTTTCCTTATAAAGCAATCTTTGAACGTAAGAAGAGAATCAAAAATACATATTTTAATTGGGTTTTTTTGTGTGTGTTTTGGTTTTTTTTTATTTGCATATGGTCAGTGTTCGAGGGTAATACGTATATTCAGACAAATCAATAAATAAAATTGTTTGTAGAGATGTAAACTCGTGGATATGGGCGATCCACGAAATCCAAGAACATTGGTACCCCACGAACAATGTTGATTACACAGTACTTAGTAACTATATTATGGGCAATTCGATGAACTTTATGTACCCTGGTTTCTCCTGTCGGTCGTTCTTTTGATTCAGTATATTGTATGTTTGCAATATAATTATACATGTGTATTTTTCACAATTTTTTAAATTATCGGAAAACTAATGATTAGAAAGAGATTTTATAATAAATACTGTCGTCCAATACAAATATTTAACTTTTTAGAGCAATGATTTCACGGCGAGTGACATCAAGTAGGCTTTATAAACAAGCTGCAATTTAAACTGTTAAATCAAAGCTAATTTAAATGATTTTTCTGTTTCAGTGTCTGTTTGATCTTTGATTCTAGAGAAATAGTTGCCAAGATTTGTTAGATTTTACTGCCAATATAAAAACACACTCTTTAAAATTGTGAAGAAAAAAAAAAAAAAAAAGTCAGTTATTATTTTAAGGGATTTTTTTCTGTTTTTATCTGAAATTCATAATAAAACTTCCGACTACACCAAAAATTAATTAGTTCTGCCTTAAACTTTCTGAGATATAAAGATACATAGCGGGTTCAAGTACTGTAAATGTTCAACCAAGTCTCTTTCTTTACTCCTCGCTAAGATATTAACAGTCGTGAAAGAGAAACTTCAAGAGTACTGTGCAATATATTCAAGAAATAGTGTAAATCAGATGCGGATACTTAAAAAGTCCAAGGAATTTGTGGACAATTTGAAATCACACGTTTTTACCTGAATCGGCAGCTTAAAAATTTACGACTTTTCAACTTTATACACAACCATTCCCCACGATAAAATACAGTCCAGTCGCCGTACATGTACTTACCTTGTCATTGGTCAATTGCAAAATTATTTTATTCAAAACATTCTGATTTTACACACAAGTACTCTGAAGTTAACATCAAAAAGATGCTTGAGTGTCTGATTGACAATATCTATCTTGTTTTTTAGAGACCAGGTATTCCAACAATCTCTTGGAATTCCCACGGGCCCCGTTAGTAGCAGACTTATTTCAGTATTCACATGAAGCAGACTTTGTGCAAAATCTTATGCGTGGAAAGAACAAAACATTTGCTATGGCCTTTAACGCGACATTTAGATATAGACAATTGACGACGTATTGTCAATTAATTAACGATGGTAATTTTCATTCTTATGTCCATATGATATATCTTGGTGAGCTTGAGATAAAGATAAAAGATACCAAAGAGTCCGACACATCTGTTTCAGATTTTGATATTTTACTTGAAAAAGAGGTATATGGTAGTCTAACAACCATACAAGCACTATGATAAACGTGACGACTTAAACTTTTCTATCGTCAACTTCCCTTACTTATGCAGCAATATACCTTTATCACCTGCATATATTTCTCAGTTGATTCGATGCGCAAGAGCATGCTCTACGTATGAAAAATTTCTAAAACGAGGTAAACTATTGACAAACAAATGGATTGAACACGAATATCAGCTGTCTCGTTTATAGTTATCATTTTGTAACTTCTATGATCGATACAATGACTTGTCAGCAAAAATCTCTCATTGAGTTGAATGCTGACTGACTTTTTCATACCAATTGTTAGTCCATTATTTATACACTGAATTGACGATGGATTTTTTCGTTATATTTTCTGATCATGAAAAGGAGCGAGTGTGACTGGTCGGAAGGGGATGTTCACTCCTCCATGACACCTGACCCCATCTCTGATGATTTGAAGGTCCGTGTTTACTCTGCTCCTATTTTGTCTTGTTTTATGGAATGATCTTGAATACTGTTTGTTATCTTCATATATTCCATTACATTATATTGAAAATGGTTTTAATCCTATTAAAAGAAATGTGGTAAGATAGTTTTACAATTATAGGAATTTTAAGTAGAGTTATTAATTTTAAGTTTATGGCCAAGTCATAAGTTCTTAATTAGTAAAACTTACTCTTGCTACATATATATTTATAAAAGTTATGGTAAAACACGTGTGTTTGTTATGTATGCAGATTCCATCGGTAAAGGAGATCGATTGGTTGTTTATTCGTTTACGGGTGAATAGGTTGAATCCGTGCTACGCATGGTTCAGTCGTGTATAAGGTAGATTTTCGGGTGTTTTAAGTCATTCGAAGTTCGCTTCTACATTGCAACAGACTAATGTTCGCTTAGATCGGAGATACACTAGACGAGCCTAGCTTCTACTCATAAAGTCATGCAGAAACAGTTGCTAATTATGCACAAACAAAAAGAGCCGAGGTTCCGGACATCTCTGAAAAGTTTGGACCCCATGTGGGAGGAAAAAATTGAATGTACAGCTACAAACTGGTAATTTCTTTTTTGCGACTTTCTCAAAGAAAGAAACGACTGTATAAAAACATAACATTTGAATTTTAAACACTGTTTATTCGATTATTCGATTATTTACGATAAGGTAAAGGGGACCATATAAGCACCCTCTGTGTTTTTTCACATTAAGGCAACACAGATTCATTCTGTTGATTGTAATTTCTGAAAGCTTGAGTGAATGAAACGATTATCAACGTCTCATCTTCTGCCAGTATTGTTTCTTTCATTATTACTAAGCTATGACTATGACTCGAACAGCAGATAGAGGCACGCGCAGCACAGAAAATCTGGTAAGCATTTGGACACAGATTAATGTCCGCTTTTCAACTTGAATTTAGCTCTGTAAAAAAAAAAAAATAAATAAATAAAAAAAAAAATTACATGTGAAACTTGAAAATGAGTATAATTCTGGTAAAGTCATGATAGTAATTTAATACACGTATGTACCTGGTACATGTTTATATAATTTTATATCTATATGATGATGGGTTTGAAATTGGTAGCAATTATGAACAAAGTTCCAATGTTTCTAATTCATAGTTACGAGACACACTATTTTGAAAGCTAAATGTATTTGAATTTCATAGTATATGGTTTGAACAGTTCTAAAATTTACAATTCTACGTTGTACTGTGACACATTGATGCATAGGACTGCATATAGCTAGTTCTGAAGCTGTTTTCAAATCTGTCAAATAATGTAATTGAATATGCAGTTCCTGATATTAACTCGTAAAGTGATGAAACATCGTTTTATTTTAGTTAAAATTTTAATTCGATAAAAGTTTTGTTTAGCTACAGTGGTATTTATGCTCCTATTTCTGGACATTGTTGAAATACGTAGAAATGAAGAACATAAGGTAAATGCATGTTATTGATGCTCCATAATTTGTACATCATGTACATGTATTCTGATCCTGATAAATATGATTCAATTCAGATCATTCTGTTTAAGAGTATTGGTTTATGAAAGTTTTAAAGATAGCCTTCATTATGCATATGGCATGACCCAATTTAATGTTTTCTATCTGTTATGAAGAAAATACGACTCAAGTTTTAATATCTTGATGATCTTTGCAAGACTTGGTACTATTGATGTGATGTAGACAAGGCCATACCAAAGCCAGTAAGTAGCTTATTGAAGCTGCATGGCCTGGTCTGAGATGTAGTATGATACAGACAAGGTCCCTATCAGGTTCTGTAAGTAGCTTAAAGAAGCAGGCATGGTCTGAGACGTAGTATGAATCTGACAAGTTCCTTATGAAGTTCTGCAAGTAGCTTGATGAAGCTGGCATAGTCTGAGATGTAGTATGATACAGACAAGGCCCTTTTCAAGTTCTGAAAGTAGCTTGATAAAGCTGGCATGGTCTGGGATGTAGTGTGTTGCAGACAAAGGCCCCTTTCAAGTTCTGTAAGTAGCATGATGAAGCTAGCATGGTCTGAGATGTAGTATGATGCAGACAAGGCCCTTTTCAAGTTCTGTAAGTAGCTTGAAGAAGCTGACATGGTTCTGAGATGTAGTATGATGCAGACAAGGCCCCTTTTTAAGTTCTGTAAGTGGCTTAAAGAAGCTGGCATGGTCTGAGATGTAGTATGATGCAGACAAGGCCCTTATTAAGTTGTGTGAGTAGCTTGAAGAAGCTGGTATGGTCTGAGATGTATTATGATACAGACAAGGCCCTTTTCAAGTTCTGTAAGTAGCTTGAAGAAGCTGGCATGGTCTGAGATGTAGTTTGATGCAGACAAGGCCCTTATCAAGTTCTGCAAGTAGCTTGAAGAAGCTGGCATGGTTCTGAGATGTAGTTTGATATAGACAAGGCCATATAAAATTCAGTTAGTAGGTTTACGAGGCTGGCATGGTCTGAGATGTAGTATGATGCAGGCAAGACCTGTTCAAATTCTGTAAGTAGCTTGACGCTGGAATGGTACAAGATGTACATTGTTCATACAAGTCTTTTTTGAGATTTTCAAAATTTTTTACCAAAGTTTGCATTTTTGGAATTTACTTAGTATATTTAGCCAAAGACCTTTGCAAGACCTTTAAGTATCTTGATTCCTTTTTTGGGTTTGTAAGTATTTTATGAAGCTGGCGGGAACTGACATATCTGACACATGAGCCATTCATGATTTGTGAATACATGTATCTTTATTACGTTAGTATGGTCTGGGAGAATGAGGCCTTATATATTCAGCGAGGAAATGTATTATTCACAAAGTCTCTTTCAAATCAATATGTATCTTATCAACGAAGTTGACATGGCCTTAGATATAGTTGCCTTTTCAAGATTTGTAAAAATTAAAGTATTTAATTGAAGCTGGAAACTCGTATGAAATACAAGTACATAAACTTCTTGAAAAAGATTTAAAAAAAAAAAGTATACTGTAATTTGTTTTGAGATGTATTTGCAGACAAAATATATGAAATTTGCAACTGACAAAGCGAAACTGCTGCACGTACGTATTTATATTTTAATAGCTTAACTACTAATATAGCATTGTCTTGTTTATTCTGTAAAGGAGGCTAAATTATAACGGTGCTTTTCATAGGCACAAGCTTTGTTGGATTCGAAGCGTTTAGATAATATTTTGGAACAATAAAGTAGTCTTAAATCACAATCTGATTTTGAAACTTTTGGAGCAAAGTTTTTTCAGATATCTTAGTCAGGACAGACAGACTGGATGTTTTGCAAAACTTTCATTGAAGGATTTGTCCGAAGACTTCCAAACTGCGTTTAAAATCAAGGTTCAGACAAATCACCTCTAGTCAAAACCAAAGAGGACTAATATTTACATTCTGGTAGGTGTGGTTCAGTTCATTTGTCATATTGCTAATAAACAAGAGATGTTTAGAAAAGATTAATAATAGTGTTTTGATCAGATGTGTATAATTTATTATTGTATTGTAAAAATTATTCTTATGTATCTGGAAGTCAAAGTCTTGTACAAGAAACAGAGAAATTCTGTATGCACTCAAACTTATAAGTTTATATAAGTAATTTTATTCTTCATAGTTTTTTAAAGGAAATGCTTTCTCAACTGCAAATGCTGATATGTATGATTCACTGATCAAAATCAACGTAGAAGGCTTTTTAAGTTCATCTGAAGACGTTATGGTAAAAAGAAAAGAAAACCCTTCAGTCGGGAAGGATAACTCTTTAATTTAATGTTTTATTCAAAAAGTCATGAAAGTCTCAAAAGGAAGCTTGAAATTGAAATCTTTTTATACAACAAATTGCATTTCATGTATCTTAAGGTTCCTTGATACTCTTATAAGAGAGATAACTCTGAATAACATAAATGTCTAATATTCCTATATAGATTTCCAAGTTGAAGTGTCTTTTTTGTCCAATTGCTTGTATTCTACTAATAAATACATTTCTTTTTTGGAAAATCATTTAGATTCAAGCAACATTTTATATGAATTAGCAGAGGGTTTATGAACCTTAATGTTATTGAAAGTTCTTTGAATATATTTATAAAAATGCCCTCGATCTAGCCTTAAATACCAATTTTTTAAAAAGTCTGATATGAATTTATAAGCGATTTATGAAGTTCTGCACTCATAGCAAATGCTTTATAAACTATGCATAATAATAATGTGCAGTAAATAGAAGAAGTTGAAGTACTACGGAACTCAAGTATAAAAATCTGTGCAGTTTTCTTTGAGAACCTATAATTTTTTAACATAAATATAATTGTTGAAAAATTTTCATTGGAAAATGCATGCTATATGTGAATTCATTTGCATTCCTGAAAAGTTATCATATATTTATTTTCTTATATAATAATATCAACATTTCATTATGAAGTTTGAAGAATGACTGTGGGTAATACGCATCACTTTGAGAGTTCAGAGACATTTTTATAATTTTCAATTATTCAAGGCCTGGTTTGAAAATTGTAAAGATTGTTTTACCTTGAAGTAATGATATATGGGGTGGGGTCATATGATCTCATGCCAATGCTTTCTTTATCGTCGAAATCTGTTGCACTCGCGCATGCGAGCTCATCCTATATAAAGTGTTTTTGAGTTTTATTTATAAATAATTTATGTTCGTTTGAACTGGTGAATTTAGAACATAAGTACAAGTATGCCAACCAAAAAAATTGAAACGAGTTACCGATCTTTGTATTTCGTATTACACTGTATATACAAGACTTTAGTATTAAAGGATTGTTCGAAAAGTTTGTGGACGATGTCAATCTTTGTTATACTACTTTCAAGAAATTTAAAACAAGCCCAATATCATGTGTAAAGATATTTTGTTTGTCGATGTGTGAGTTTCACTCCATTTGATTTATTAAACGTCAATTCACTTTACATCAATGTAACGTCAGAAACATATGTCAAGAATTTCTCAAAAACAACATCCCTACACAATTCATTTTGAATAATCCAATATCCACTCATTAAAAGCCTTTTTCTATCGCTTGACTTTTTTTAAATTATTCTCATTGCATAATTTTCTTTGTCAATGTTTTAATATTTTTATCACTACTGTGCTTTCACAAGATTTTCAACTATATATTGGGGGTTTTGAGACAATTTTTAATTAAAAGTGAAAAGTTGTAAGTAAAGTTGTTTTTTTCTCAATAATCTATATTGATTTATTATCGAATGTTTGAAAAACATGCACCGCTACACATTTAAAAGAATTATGATGATAGTATAATATAAATTCAAATATCAAAACAAAGATTATTTTAGATGTTAGTGATCCAGTAACCAGTAACAACCTTTAAGTTAATTAATTCATTCATCCCTGTGTTCACTTCATTTCTTTAAAACTAAGATATCTATGTTTATCTTATAAGGTTTTGTCACCATGTAACATGCTTAAAAAATATTTCTTGCAAACTCTTATCTGAATAGCAAAGGAAAATATTTGACCCATGTTTAGAAACATTTATAAATATCTATTAATTTAATTACTTCACACAGTGCCGAAATAAACTTAATCAATAACATTTCCACTTTAGGTTTACCGTTTAGCATATTAAAATTAATATCGAAATTTCATTCGAAAAAAAAATTATGTACAAAAGTTTATTTTTTTAAAATGTATAAATATTATAATTCTTTCAAATACTAAAGGTAAATTTACTTCATATATTATCAAGCTAAAAATTTCCATAGTTATACAGTTTCTTTATACCATGTTCGATAAACATCAAAGGATCAAATGTTAATTTGAAGGTCACCACGAGTGCCAAACAAGGTGTACAGCGTATATTACAGGGTGACCATACACAGGGACTAGTAAGTAATTGTCAATCAAGTTTCTAGCATCCAATGATAGACCTTCATGCACTTGATTGACAGGGCTACCAAAACCGGGTATTTTAGAAGGCGGTGCTTAAAATCTCTGCCTTTAAAATAAAATTATTGTGTTTGCTTTTTTTATTAATGGCTTAAATCTTTTTATCCACTGCCTGTAAAAAATTCAAAAGAACTTCATTACACATACAAATTGTTAGCTTTAATTTTCAAATAAAAGGAATTACAAAGACTTGGTTTAGCTGACATGTATAATAGTGATTGTATTGATAATAATACTCTGAACATAGAATGTATGACTGTTATAAACAAGAAATTATGGCAAGAATTTGTAATTCTCCTAAATATTTTCTATATCAACTTTAGTGGATAATGTTACACTACAGACTTATTTAAGAAAACCATTGCATTCTAAGTATAGAATACCTATCAGTCGTTTAAGGCTATCAGCTCATGATTTAAGAATAGAAAGGGGAAGGTATAGTAATATAGAAAGAAAGGATAGAAAATGTGAAATATGTATGTCAGGTGAGATAGAGGACGAATTTCATTTTGTATTAAAATGTCCTCGATATGAAGAACTTAGAATTAAATATATTAAGAGTTATTATTTTAAAAAACCATCAGTATTTAAATTAGTACAGCTACTGAGTTCTACAAATACTAAAGAACTATGTAACCTGG